>JAPYZC010001525.1:0-19874 GCA_030522665.1 Ichneumoninae sp. A BG-2022a | reverse complement strand
GAAACGAATAACATTTTGGGATCATTATTATGGACGAACAATCTTATCAGCATCTTCCATATGCTTGATTTTTTCAGATTTTTATCCGATCGAGAAGTGCTTGTAATTCTCTTTTATTCCTCTCAAACTTAGGCGGCGTCAGTCATTGCGCTAGTACTACCTTAACACGTAAATCAATGATATATGGACCGGGCCATATACCCCACTTTTACCCTATTAGGGCCTGGTAAGGAAACCCCTCGAGAAACGTAAAATAATTGGGGTGGGAAAGGGTCCCCTTGGGGACCACCCAAATTCTTGAAAATTGGGACAAACAAACAGACAACTTTCTAAAGTATACATAAGAATCTGGAATTCAATATGTTCCTCTCAGCACCGGCAATTGCAGAAAATTAAACGTCCCGGCCTCTTCCTCTTTCAGTCGGGTGTTACGAATCCTGAAGCATGTCCGAATACCAAATCATTAATGGCTCTTTAATGGTCTCGCACCCTTTAGTGAAGCCTCGCATGAGCTAACGGACGTTCCCATGCGTTGAGTAAGCCATTTATTTCTCGAACTGGAGAGAGGCGCACGCACAGTGTACTATTACGACTCTCCGATCAAGAAATCGAAAAATTAAAGGTTCGTGCCGTGTGCGCGGGAAAATTGATTTGCCAAGTCTCCGCGAGTACATTAATTGCGACACACACCGGACTATTTTCTTCCGCGTATGCAATACCGTCCACAAATCAACCTAATCGATTCTCCGCACGATCCTCCATTATTTCATACGTGACGAATGAATGATCATCGGTTCGGCACGCAATGTACTGCAATGATGACTTTACGAGACGGAGGAAAATAAAGTAATGGAAAAACGACGAGACCCACATCGTCCGTCGCGAAACGTACGGCATTTATTGCGTTGAACGAGTTTAACGAGACAGTGTTGCGCCTCTCGAGATGTGATCCACGTATCTCGATTCAATCGTAAGACTATCGCGCATGTTTAACGGTGTCGAATGGAAACGTTTAAATTATCGTGGTTAATGGTATGTGTAGACCATTAAGGACGGGAAAACGATGGCTCGACTGTTACAAGCTTCCGGGATGTTCGACGATATCGCCTGGACGGTTTGTTTACGGCACCGTGTCATTCGTTAATGCCGGACGATCTGAATAGGGATGCGATGAGGAATCGGACCAAGCATTGGCGAAGGGCCCTAATAAAATATAAAATATAAAATATAAAATATAAAATATAAAATATAAAATATAAAATATAAAATATAAAATATAAAATATAAAATATAAAATATAAAATATAAAATATAAAATAAAGACAGTTGCCACACTCGTAATAAAAATTACATACTGTCTAGAAATTCATAACAATTTTGTACCTCGCGCATCTAGCCAATCGCCAGGAAAGCGTAGCACGAGGAAACGCGATGGTCTCAGCGAGCGCACCTTGTGGCTTGTTAATGACGGCACCTGCTTATTGATTCATGATGCCGCTCGTTATGCCCGAGTCATTCTCGTCGTATCGAAAAGCTAATCGTCGACCGAGTACGGACCGATCGGCAACAGCACCAGCGGCCAAGTAATTAATAAGAAGACTACAAAATAAGAAAATAAAAATCACCGACAGCGAAATAATTACTGAATGAAAAAGGTACTTCGGAAAAAGTAAAATAAATGAAATTAAAAAAATGCATATATAAAGATTCAAAGTGAGAAATAAATCCCAATAAAATTTTGTAATAACTCCCGGGGCCGATTATAGTTATAATCACAAATTTCAAATATTTACCTTATCACAAATTTCAATTATTTTGAATTTTGGGTCAAAAATTGGACCCAAGTTAGATGGGCGCTTCAATGCGACTCGGCGTATGTATTTACACGAAGCATACACGATCAGGCAGTCCGAGCACACTCGGCACATCCTATATATATTATTCTACATTGTTAACGCGTACCGTTTCATGATTATTAATTATTCATGTCCTGCTTAGTCAAGAATACCGAGTAGCAACAGAAGCGGCAGCATATTTATCACGTCCTATATGTTCGCATCCATTGGACGCAGGACACCTATAAACGCCTTCCTACGGACGAACGGCGGATGCCAATATAGCCAACACGCTTTTCCTCGGGAATCTGACACCCGTTTGAATAAAATAACAACGTAATAACTCAGGAACACGCCCCTGATGAGTCAAACGTAATCCACGTTGGGTACAAGCATAATCATCGTCACACGTCCAATAATTAAGAGCACATGCGATAACACGGTCGGTAATAAAAACTGTAATCAATTTTTTTACCATGCCGCACCCAGGATCATTATTTTTCTGACGGGTATCCGCAATCATTTTATTTATTCGCTTAAAAAAATATCAATTTAAATTAAATAAATATTCATTTTTATCAAATAAATATCAATTTAAATTAAATAAATATTTATTTTGGGGCCGCCCGTCAAATAAATAATTTTTCTGGGTGCGACTATTATCGTTCAAATGCAAATTCCCACACGAAGCTGCACCGATGTCCGGTTCATGTAAGAATTTGCTTCCAACCGGAAGTCGTCGGCACCCGTGAAAAAGAGTCATTACAGTTTTTGTTACCTACCGAGTCAAGGTTGGCTCTGAGGAGGAAGGAATTTCTCGACGCCTCAAGCGTACGCCACACTCGCCTCATCGGTGTTCAGATATGTAAGCCAAGATCGGCCTTCGATTATGAAGTACCTGCCTGCGAATTATCGTATATTATTTATTGAACGAACGGACAGAAAACGCGAGGCATTGAGTGATGGGCAATTGACGTTTTTCCAGCGGTATTATCCGCACGAGTTTTCAGATCCAGCGGAGTCCACGCCAACAGGCGATCGAGAGAGATCGGCATTCGTGATAAAATCATCGGTGCTGCTACCAGGTGCACCGGGAGTTTCTGCCTCTCGCGTAGCCACAGCGATCGTGACGATGACGTTGACGCCTCCGACTTACCTCGGGCGTCTCGTTGCATTACATAATCTTTTATAAATATTACCGATCCAACCGCGCGCACCGCCGTCGGTCCGTTGAATAATGAGGAACGATTCTGCGACGGGGGAACGAGCCGATGCAATTAAACAGATATCGTGCTTGCCGCGGAGACCTTGCAGTCTCCGGAGATTCCGAAGAAACGGACAAAGGCGAGGACGAGAAGAACTCATTTTGAAATGTCACTATGACATTTGACGGCGATTCCATTCGTGGACAAGTTACCGTGACGGCCAGAAGACGACACCATTCGCATGGAAAGTCAACGCGGCGATGGAAATTCATGGATATCTGGTGGTTGATCGATGAACGGCAAAAATCCCGTTGATCCAAAATTGCCATGGTAAATATTTATTTACCATCAACGATGAAGAATATAAGCCGATGTCTTCATAATCCCGACTGCAGATAAGTTACAAACTGGATGGATATTGTAGGTCTGGTTTTGATTAGAGCTGGCGGAATTTCAATTGCGAGGAAGTGTACCGACGTCTTCCTAATTTCGGAATTGATCGCTTTTCCTTTATTTATCTGGAACAACACAGCCAGAAGAAGACACCATGGATTTCTGGTTGGGGATCGATGAACTGCAAAAACCCCATAGATTGAAATTGGCATGGTAAATATTCATTTACTATCGCAATTTTTTATTGATGGGTTTCAAAGATTCATGGTGAGCAAATTTCTGAGTCGCGTTCCTAAACATCCAATTCAACAATATGGCGACAAATCATTTGAATGATGAGCTGAAGGATGTTACCATATATTCATGTAATCACCAAGCCATATGTAACATACTTGAATGATCCAGAACCAATGTGAATAAGAATATGCGCCTATGTCTTTATAATCCCGACTGCAAAATAAGTCCCAAACTGGATGGACATTCATGGACTGGTTTTGATTAGGGCTGGCGGAATTTCAATTGCGAGGAAGTGTACCGTCGTCATCGTACTTCCGGAATTGATCACTTTTCCGTTGTTTATCTGCAACAGCTCAATTTTCTCAACTTTTCTCACTCCACTGTTTTTTACTGCCTCATCGAAACAGCTTGATCACGGGCAATCTGAAGTGACACGAGACACCTCTAAGCCGCACAAGATCGATGGCCTTTTCGCTCACCCGCTCGTAGGGTCCTGTTTTCCTATTTTCTTCTCCCCGATGCTTCGCGAAATAATTATCGGGTAAACCCTTCGCACAGCAGGAAATTGTGAGCTGCGAGGGCTCGCACTAATGCTTATATTGGCCTAATAGCATAGCCGCCGCACGTCATGGTTGCGTTGATCGAACACGCACCAGAATGCCGGGACGAAGGCGAAATGAGACTAAAAGTGATTAGCATAATCTACACATCATTCTCGTAACGAGGCGTGAACCTGCGTTTATTTTAATTCGATACCCTAACGTTTCCAGGGAAAAAAATGTTTTACAAGTCCTGGAATGCAAAAAAGCAACAACTTTTCGAAGAGACTTTGAATCGCAATGAAATTTGCTGTGTGACTTCAATACATAAAATGTGGATTTGAAATTGACTTTTGATTGTGTTCATCAATGCTGTTTATTACTTTAGCTTAGATGTGGAATTTTGGATTCCTTCTCACCATTTTTTTTAAATTACTTTTTTCCCATGTAAGACAGAGTTCTAAAAACCATTGACGAACAAAGTTGAAACTATATTCAGCATACAAACGTCGAAGCCTCTTCGTAAAATAATCGGATTTCTGGAACGCACTGATAAACAAACAGCAATCGAAAAATGACAGAACAGAAATATCTGGTAAAAAAAATTATGATTTGTGCTCGGTTTATCATGGAATAAAAAATTTAGAAAAAAACTTTCCAGCTGTCTGACGATCCATCTATGCGTTTCAACTAACAACCAGAATACTTGGAAATGTTTCTCGTGCACTTTCCATACAATCGACGATGACGAGGCTACGAACGTTCTAGCCGAGTGCTTGGATCGCTGCCGCGGCACGAGATGCCCAACAATGGGGATTATTAGCATTGGCTGAGTCCTCCCTGACTCTATCTATGTCTATCGCATATCTCCCGCATTATATTGCTCCATCAACTCTTCTCGACATGCAGTAATCCCGCCGATATATTGTCCTTGCGCGATGCACGACCAAGATGACTCTGTACTCGTCTCTGACTTTACCACAGTACATAAGCTTTTTTTCGTCCCGTTTCCCGTACGAGCGGTATTCATCGATCGGTCCTCCATCCACTAGCCTCTATCTCTCGATCGAGCCTCGTCCTTTCTTTCATCCCGCCGGTGATCCGACAAGCTCTATTGCCAGCTTCTCGGCTATCTCGCCGTCCTCTCTCGCTCTTCAACCCGTCGCCAATAACTCGATAATATTACACGTGGAAACCGCTTCCGACGTGCTCGCCCAGTCAACGAGCCACTCGTCCGAGCAATAACCCGTTATAGGGGAGCCATTTTTTTTTTTGTGTTGATCGATGGCGCACTCGATTTTTTAAAACTACTTTTCTCTTTTCGTTAATTTTTATTATTTATTATTTATTATTTATTATTTATTATTTATTATTTATTATTTATTATTTATTATTTATTATTTATTATTTATTATTTATTATTACCAGCTTCCATACCGTGATTCGCAAACTGAGATGTTTCTTTGATTTGCTTGGCAGATTTTGAAGGAAGCGGTCGCCGCTAGGAATGAACAGCTCGACGAGCTCGAAGGAATTTTTCGACACCTAGAGGAGCACAGGAATCTGAGGGGATACGAAAATATTTCGTCGCCTCGGTGAGTAATTTGTTTGATAATTATAATAATCTATTCGTAATGATCGGCCACTGATTGGATAACAGGTCAATTGTTTCTCATGTATTTCGCGGTAACAATAGAATATTCGTGTTTTCTAAAAAAATAATGAAGACATTTTCAAAAAATGATTTTCCAAATACATTTAAAACGAATAAAAAAATATATTCAAAAAGTTGGAAATAATTTTCAACTAAATTTCCACGGTAGAGAACATTTTATAAATTAAGGTAATCTTATGTCGGTACGTACATTTTTGGAATTTAACTGTATCGCCGTACATTGAAAAAAATATCAATGACCCAAGTAAAATTCATTTGCTGGCTGCCAAAGAAAAAAATTATTCTTTCAATTCATACAATTCCATACGGGATTGAAACGATAACATGTCATCTTGACAGTCGTGCCGTCTTTGTTTCAATGTCACATGGAGTTGTAAGAATTGAAAGTAAAATTGAAATAAAAAAAAATTCTTTGGCAGCCCACAAGCAAATTTTTTTTTCAGTGTACAGATGCTTATTTTTTTTCTCGAAGTGGAATCCGCCCTAAGAAAACACGGATAAGTTAAATGGAATACTATTTACCTTATCCGTGTTTCACGTTTCCGTTGGTGCGATTAAAACGCGTAAAGAGCAATTCAATTCCATTCCCTCTCGGTGTATCAAAGTCCGCCGGCTTTGCTTCTGGATTATCGTGATTCCAATAATTCCCGATTAGACTGCGACACGCCGAGAGGCTAATTAACGATGATAAACGATGCAGCAGCTAGAAAGTCGCGCCGTTGAACAGCCTGGAAATAGACCGGGAAAAAAAACGTACCCGACGACCCGGAGAGAGGTCGACATACCCCGGATGACTGTGCGGCAGGTTCGACGGTTCGCAGTGTATATAATAGCGGTATAGTGTAACACGTGGAACTCGGGGGTAAGGAAGGTTCCTTGGGGGAACAGCAGGAGTTGCCGGCACCAGCCACGTTATTATTGGCCGGGACCCCTGGAAATTGGCAATTATTGCAACCAAGTCCGATCGCTCTAACCGCGCCTATAATCTAATAGTGCAAGACTAGTTGCTTGTGCATCGGCGCAGATCCGATACGCTGCACGGATGGGCCATCCGTTGCAATTCGGGGCCTCCGACTCGGCCGCCGGATCGTTAAGCGTTAATTAGAAATTTGAAAAAAGAAGAAAAAGAAAATAGCACCCTCCATAATGAAGAAATATATCGCTCGCACGTTTGGGTCCGTCGGGCAGCAGGTCGATGCACAAATTAACCTTATCGAAATCGATAATTTTTTCGTCTATCCCGCAGCTATTCGCACTTCCTCGCGTCGCCGGCGCTAATTCAACCGGTTGCACTTCCGAGTGCATCGGCAGCTGGCAAATTGCACTTTATGGCGGCATCAATAACGCCCCCATGTCCGGTGGATTAATCGGGGATCTGCAAGAATTATTATAATTTTACTGTATTTGTTTTCAATTGAAAATTTACATCTTAAGAATTTTTCTAATTTTCTCATGGGACGTTATTATTAATTTATTTATACATTTTTTAAGGACAAACGGCAGTGCCCCTTTGCCCATTTATTATACATATAAGTGATTGATCGGTGATCGGATTATTGCACAGTATTGTGAATAATTGATTCGTGATTTTTTTTTAAACACCACTTTAAATATCCGCCCGAGTCAAGATTTTCTAAGACCGCTCTTTCCGGTCAGAGGATTCAATTTTTTTTGTGCAATCTTTCTTTGTATTCCATACCGGTTCTTCCGTTAAACGAAATGTTTATAGGAGCCAGGCCCGTGGAGCGGCAAGCCTGGTCCACGGAAACCCCGAAAAAACATGACATGGAAGTTAGCAACGTTGATCTAATGATATCAGTGACAGATGTCACTTTTTTCAAATAGTTTATTTTCCGTCAAAACAATAAAAATATATTATTCTATTATTTTATATTATTATTATTATTATTATATATAATATATAGTTATAATTGTTCTAAAAATATTTAAATTATTAGATTACTATATGACATTACATTATATTATATTAGCAAGGAAAACAACTTTCTACAAAACATGAGAGCTGTCAATAATTTCGTTGGAGCAACGTTGTTAACTTCTGTGCCTTGAAAAAAGATAAAATTGACAAAGTAGCGTAATATATGAGACCCGGTTGAGGGGATAAAAAAAGAAGCGAAAAGGACGAAGCGCTTAGCACGACGAGACACAAAGGTCCGGAGAAGCAGCCCACCCTTTCCTCGGTCCTTTTCGCGACATACAGTAGTCGCGCAGTCGAAGAGGAATAGACGGGAGTTTTTGCTCCTCGTAAACAAATGTCGGACACAATCTTCTAATGCACCCTTTCGTTGGGCTTCGACATCCTCCGGTTCGGTAATACGAAGTTACAACCACGGCAAGGGAACGAAAAAACCAAGCATCTACAGTCTGACTTACCATCCTTTCGTATCGCTATATATATATCGTATTTGTGTATAATTCACATAAATACGTATATACGTGTGTCTCAACCAGCCCCTCGTGTATCGATACGTTTTGCACCAGACGCTAGCGTTTTTCCGCTGTTTTTCCTACGAGCGAAACCGATTTACCGACAAATTCTTTCAATCCGGCAAATGGATGCAAATCGAATTATCATTTCTGTTTCGAAACCGAAAAGCTTTATTGTGACACTTGTAACTGTCGGGGCCTGGACGATATCGATTCGTTTTCTTCGTCTCGTACTCCACGCGAGCTCTCAGCGTAAGAGGTTTTTTTTTAAGTTTATGTCGGCGGCTCTCGTGGAGCGGCCGAAATTTTTTTTTTTTAATTTAATTTTTTTAGAATTTAAGAAATATTCTATAAATTTTTCATAACATCACTTCAGGTTTAATAATCTGATTTCTCGACCGGAAGTGACGTCATACCGGAAATCATGCTATTTATTGTTTTATCATTTCATTGAAAGTTTTTAACTTCTATAATAAATGCTCGATCCTAGAAGTTGAAAAAAAATCTTCTTCATCGACTCTTCGCTGAAGCTTTTTTTTATACATCACCATCCTGCAGACCTCACCTCGAAAAATGAGGTCTGCAGATGGATCGAGAGAGAAAGGAGAGAAAAAAAAAGTAGGGAACCTCGAATACGAATTCGAAGCCGGATATCGACGAGACAGATGAACTACGAATAATTCATTTTTTTTAAGTCTTATCATTTTATTTAAAGTTTTTAATTTCTATGATAAATACTCGATCTTAGAAATCTTTTGAAAATCTTCTTCAGCGATTCGTCGTGAAGCTTTTTTTTTGCTTCACCATTCTGACCTTCGGGTCTCGAAAATTGAGGTCTGCAGATGGATCGAGAGAGAAAGGAGAGAAAAAAAAGTAGGGAACCTCGAATACGAATTCGAAGCCGGAGCCATCCAGCCGGATATCGACGAGGCAGATGAGCTACCAATAACTCAATGTGCGCTTATAAACTGATCAGACTAGCCTCCCCGCGCGCAGTTTCCGTTCAACCCCATTCCAATGCTCTCCTCCGCCAGCACTTACGCTGCTTCTTCTGCTTCTGCTGCGTCTCTATTCCTCGGCTCTGTACGACTAGGAAAACGACGACGCGATGTATTACCCGCACCGTCTCCCTCATCCGTGCCTCGCTTTCCCTTTACGTGTCCCTCTCGCTCGCCATTCCCGATAGAGCGAAGTGCACGCGAATTTACCGCACGATTTAACATCCCCTCCAACCTGCGCGGCATTCATCCACGATCCATCCATCCGACCAGATAGACGAGACTCGAGATGCGAGCGTATAGGTGTATGCACGCAGAGATAGCGGATCGGGGGTGGCCGTCGGTGTGGCGAGAGAATGCGACTAAGAGTTGGAATTTCTCGGGACCAGAGGCTAACCGAGTTGTGCACTGGCGCGCTCCCGATCTCACGGTGAACCCGTGTTTTTAAACCCCGTGCACCGCTGCACCAACCCTCGGCAACAACAACTTCCAACCGAATTCAATCGGCGATGAAGGGGAGATTGAGATAGACCGGAGTTTCCGTTGCTCGGAGGCAATTTTTCTTTCTATTTCTACACTCCTCCGTTGGGTATTTTATTTTCCGATTACACGTATCGTTTGTGGAATTTGTTGATCGTTGATCCGATGATTCGTTCGTTGTTTCGACGACTCGTTCGTTACTTTGAGGTTTCGTTCGTTATTTCGACAATTCGATCGTTATTTTGAGGATTCGTTAGTTATTTTAATGATGCCTTCATTATTTTGATGAAGCGTTCATTATTTTAATGATTCGTTCATTATTTTGATGATTCGTTCATTATTTTAATGATTCATTCATTATTTTGATGATTTGTTCATTATTTTGATGATTCGTTCGTTATTTAAATAATTCGTCACTTATTCCGACGGTTCGGTCGTCTGGTAACCCGATTTTCGAAAGACCGCCCCTTTGATCCATTTACCTTTTCACCGCTGTGCAAATAAGGTTGCCGTTCGGCAGGCGCGCCTGCGCATTGCTATATTCTGTTTGGCAACAGATAGGTTGGCTCGTACGATCATTCGATGGTTCCGCTCTTTCAAAAGGATCTTTTCAGTCTTGGCGATTGCAGTCTGGTATCTTAACAATCTCCTGTTCTTCCGGAAAATAGGCAAATAATACATACAAATAAAAAAATGCCTATACTTTAACATAGAAAGTCAAAACTTGAGAAAGAATGACGAAGCCTAAACAGTACGAATAATCCTTTCTAGCAGCAAAGGCTTTGCGCATGACGAACAAGCTCTCGTGGAATATTACCACAAGAATAAACGGGACGCTCCGCACTTTCATACGACCTTACAAGCGATACCCACAGATGGCTTTGCTTTGGTCGCAGTTATCGACCGATGTATAATTCCCGACCATATGATTTCCGCAACAGGCGCAACGGCGCATCGTCGCGTCGTCAACTATAAATATTGTAAATATACATTTTTATAAAATATATTTTAAACAGACATTTTATAAAATTTATTTCTTTGCGACATCGGAGCGGTCTAATTTCTTAATTAAAAACCAAAGAAGATGACCCCGAAATTAGACCGTTCCGAAGCCGCAGCGTGTTAAAGAAATACATTTTCTCATCGGTCACAGCATTTAACAACTATATTTTTATAAAACATTATTTAAATAGATACTTTTACAAAATATATTTTAAATATATTATTTCCATCAAATATATTTTTAATATATTATTTTTATAAAATATACTTTTTATATATTTCTGTCCCGCGCATTCTATTGTGTACTCGTGCATTAAAATAAGAAAGGGCGTCCCAAGAGCCTCTCGGCAGTCTCTCAATTTGCCTTCGGCCACGGTGCGCTAGAAAATCCGCCTAACCCGCGAAACTTTCGGCAGTCCTCGGCACTTCCAGCGTATGCAAATTACAGCGACAGTTCGTTGGGCGTACGCGCCGCACCACGGGGTCGGTAGCCCCGCTGGGTCCTCTTGCGACCATGGCAAGAATTTCAAAAGACGCTCGCACACACCTTTCTCCGATCGGACTCATAATTGAATCGATGTTCCTCGCAACTGCTCGCACCGCCGTGCGGCACGCAGTCTTCACACAAATAATAATAACAATAATCAAGAAAAGTCAACCCCTATGCAAATTTGCGTTACGATTACGCGACAATTTTATTACATTTTTTCAACGTCTCCCGTTTTCATTTTTAACGGTCTGCATCGCAGCTAGTGCATAAGACATAATGCACTCAGCATTCGTCCCCGGTTCTCCCGAACCTGCTCGCGCAGAGAAGAACGCGAAGCAGCTTTTGTTAACCGGTAACGAACCTAGCGGACGCAACAGTCGCTCACCACCTGAGGGGAAAATTAATTCGGCCGCTACATGCTCCGCAGCTACAACCCTTGATCCGCTCCCGCAACGTCGACGCACTAATTTCCGTCTATTAATATCATTTTTATTCATTTTTTTTTTCATGCCAAGTGTCACAGAAATTCTATAATTAGATTTAAAAAAACTAAATTTATTATACCGGGGAAAGAAACGAGGCAATGCGAAAGGTATGGAAGCGATGGTGAGTCACATGCCCCATGTTTTCCCGGGTGACGGCGCGCCTCCCTCGCCGATAAGCATCTACAGTTGATATAATACGACAAGTATACACCTCACGGTATTATATTTCGATCTCGTTGATCTCTGCGCGAAGGGTGTGTCATGGATACTTAATTAACACGTTTGTATATCGCGTCGCTATGCCCACAGGTAAATGTGGACGGGACAGTTAGATAGAACGTTAAAAAAAAAAAAAAAAACGCGGTAGGATAGTGGAAGTTGTATGTCGATATGCGTGAAAGATAAGCCGGTCGATGTCTGCGTCCGGCATATGTCGGACGTGAAAAACGTGCGCGGAGATCGGTCGTTGGGCGCAGCGTTATCTCTAATCACTATCTGATGAAAAATTGATTAAAGCCACGCCGTGTGCTCGATTTAAATGCGTAAGTAGCTGGGCATGGCTTGTAGGTCCTGAAACGTTTTGGCTTGTCCCACGAGCTTCACTTCCGTTTTGAGGCTGTTAAGAAAATACATAAGCGGTGCGCCAATGGGAGGAACTAGTGATTCGCAAGTTAAATTCGGTAATTTACGACAGTCGTGCGCACTTCAGAAAAAAATTATACTGCCATATCACCCGTTGAGATTGTCAAAATAATTTGAAATTCATGGAATCTTCATCGCACATATTGTCACATTGAGATGTTAATAAAATAAAATATTTATAATATTAACATCTTAATAATTTAGTAATATTATTATTTTATTAATTTTTTTATATTAATATTTTTGTTTTAATTGTTTAAGAATTGATAAAATAAAAAAGTTAACATCGAAGCTTATAATTGTACGCTTTGTGTAAGCAGACTCTTGAGATGGAAGCTCCTATATGACCGAAAGGGCTGTGGGTTAATTAATTTCAGGACATAAATCCACCCTTGTAGAGTTAGCTGCAGGGGTTCACCGATACATTTGGCGAACCACAGAATACGACTATCAGAGTACAGCCAGCGAATCCGCGGCCCGGTTCATAAACTGTTATACAGGGCAATGTTGGGCGCGCTTAAACTGTGCCACCGCCCCGGTCTCCGTTATTTCAAGCCATGTGCGAGCACCTCCAGTTAAAGAGAACTACCCCAAGGCACGTCGGGCGTCATTCGAATCTCAAGCTTAATACTCTTTGTTCCTCTTTACGCGCTTTAAAGACGTTCGGTTATGGAAACAGACAAATTTTCGTTTCTTCGACACTGACATATTTAATACAAAATAACTTTGTAATACGAAATTATAATATAAAGCTAAAGATAACTTTATATCATAAAATTACGATATAAAGTTATCTTCATGTTAAATCAAGTCACCCTCAGACGGGGCCTTACCAAAAAGAAATTTCACTCCGACAAGTGGCGACAATGGCGTTCAGTCTGCATTTCCTGAGTTCTCGGTATCCCATATTTTTCCGAGTCTGATACCGACTTACTTGAATCTCCATACGCTATCAAGAGAAAAGATCATTATTGACTTAAATGGATTCCATTGTGAATCTCAAATTACCATCCGGAATACGTATGTGTATTTCTATGTATATATAAATAAAAACCGCTGTAAATAGGTTCGGTTATGAGACAGTAAAAAATTTGGTGCCCTTATCAGTAACATATTTAATACCAGATAACTTTATATCATAAATATATATATTTTTTTATATCAATTTCGGATAAATATATGAATTTATAATATAAAGGCGTTCAGAATGCATTTCCTGAGTTCTGGGTATTCAATATTTTTCCGAGTGCGATAACGATTTGTTCGAATCTCCATACGCTAACAAGAGAAACGATCATTATTGACGTAAGTGGATTCCATTATCAATCTCGAATTACTATCCGGAATACATATGTGTATTTTTATGTATGTATATTTATGCGATCGGGCTTTTAGGGCTGCTTTCACTCGGCCGTTTTATCGCCACGAAATTGTAAAAAAAAAAAATTCCAGCCAAGGCGTCTGATGCCGTGGAATTCGTTGGACGAGGTAGCTTCGCCACGTCCCTTCTCCTTCTCGCCTCCTGGCTCCTCGTCGATCGTCTCTCACGCGACGACGTTATTTCCCATGTAAATGTATACGAGCATTCATCAGTAGACCATTGTCGAGGCCCGGAGGGCGATGCGACACGCCTCTGCGTCTTCGACGTTAGTGCATGCATGCACACCCGAGAAAATATTCCATCGTGAGTCGCTACTCGAGTCCTCCTCCACCGGAATCTCCATCTTTTTTACGACCGATATGTACCGCGCGCAACTCTCGGGTTCCGTAAAAATAACGAGGAATTCGTGTTCAATTTTGGCGATTATCGCCCCTTTTTCGAGCTTCGTGAATCACATCTTGACAAGTTTTACGGATCAGTGTTCCACGAAGTTCGAATAATGATAACATTACTTTTCGTTTTCACGCCTGACTAAAAACGGTGATGAATTCGATTGACCTTTTGGCCGTTCGGTGGTTTCATGAAAACGTAGTGGACCAGTCACTAAAATGTGACAAATTTTCCAATGACGATTCCTAGCAAATTCGCTCAGTCTTTCGTTAAACTATCCGTACACACACCCAGAAAAAAATTATTTGACGGTCACCGTTTATTTGGTTTAAGTAAAATATTTATTGCATTTAAATAAATATTTATTAAAATCAAATACATATTTTACTTAAACCAAATAAACAGTAGCCGTCAAATAAATTTTTTTTCTGGGTTCAAAATAAAATAATTCCCGAAATTTCAACAAAATTTAACTGACTGTCCGCAACTCCCTAAAGTGTTCTGAGAATGCTGTAACATATCTCGGCGCATGCGCAACTTCGTCAAAAATTTCAGAGCACATTGGAAAGAATCTGTAGATTGTGCGCCGATAACTCGAGACGGCGATAAAATTCAACCGCACGACGTCCAAAAACCGCTAAATATGTTGATCCGACGATGAGGTTGATAAGTGAGAGCAACTCGACGCTGGTAAGTGGACTGAAAAGCTGGAAGAGTTACGCTATCCTGAGCAATCCGCAGCGGCATCCGCATGAGTAATCTATAAACTTTCCCCGGAAAACTCTCGCGAGTATACATCGTATACTCGCGAAGCCCCGGCACACGTGGAGTCAGTTCCTCGCTGACTCGCCTCATCCTCCCATTTTCTCGTAGTTCGTTCTTTCTTCAGCCTTCCGGTATATCGGCGAGGTCGCGTGAGTGCGGTAAAAAGGTTGCCGGGGCGGTCTCGCTTCTTGTGCGAAACTACAAGAACCGCAAGAAATTGTGGAGTGGTTGTAGCGAAGAAAGTTCGCTTGAAGTGCACAGTTATTGACACGTTAAAGAATAGCCAATCGCTATTTATCGCCGTTCTCCTCTCTCCTTCCGTTCAATGTGTTTTCGCCGGCCAGCGACTGTGCGCTGCCGATCGCTGGCGAGGTGCCGATCGCTGTACCGCCCGCCATAGTTGAAAAGAAGAAGAAACTTCCGCCTCGGCTCTTCCGCAGGGATTTACCTTCTTACGTTTGTTCTCCGTGCTCGGCTTTCACGACGCCACTTCCACGTATTTATTATCATATTTCACAGGCGCGAAGCTGCTTTTCACTGAGACGACTCGAAAACAGCCAGATTTATGAACGGACTTCCGGACAAATAAACACCCGCGCGGCATCTCCGCCGAGGCATTCGCGTACAGTTACGTACAGGGGAAACTCGATACGGCTCTCCGTCGATACCCGTTGACGTAGTGAGTAATGGTGGACGGAAGACATTCGGGAAGAGACCTCTAAACGTCTGGGAGCACCGAGAGCTCGTCAGGTCTCACTCCACATGTGCGGCAGAATTTCAGCAGGACTTCCAGGACTTCCAGGACTTCGAGTTACGCCGGTTAGGGTAGGAGCCTGGAAGGAACGGGAGAAAGGTACCCTTCGAAGGTTCCAGGGCGATTCCTTCACTTGTAATAGGAACTGAAGAATTTACTGCTTTTTCGTCTATACTGTGCTGTTGGTCGTTTCAGTCCCTCTTCTTCTTTTGGTTCACATTAGACGTCTTTCAGGGCCAAATCGAAACGTTACAGAGCAGATTTGGCCCCGACCAGGCTGCTTGACCAGGGCCCAGTTAGGAATCGGATAATCCACCTGGCCTGAACTGAGACCGTATTGAAATCATTTAGCAGAGAGATGAACAGTGTAATAGAGTACCAACCAACTCAGTGAAGATAAAAGTGTCATTAGACAAATTTACATTTCCGTAGAAATTCCATCTTGATCGGAAAATCCGTTGACTCTGCCAGTATTGCAGGAACTGAAGAATTTACCGCTTATTTCGTCTATAGTATGCTGTTATTCGTTTCAGTCCCTCTTCTTCTTTTGGTTCACATTAGACGTTTTTCAGGGCCAAATCGAAACGTTACAGAGCAGATTCGGTCCCGACCAGGCTGCTTGACCAGCGCCCAGTTAGGAATCAGACAATCTACCTGGCCCGAACTGGGATGGTATTGAAATCGTCTATCAGGGAGATGAACGGTGTAACAGAGTACCCAACTCAGTGAAGATGAAAATGTCGTTTGCGACAAGGTTCATTAGACAAATTTACAGTTTCGTAGAAATTCCGCCTCGATCGGCAAATCAGTCGATTCTGCGAGTATCGCAGATTCTTTTCCAAACTCCTTTGACCATCTCAATCGAACCGATGAAAATGATAATTTAAATCACACATCACCGAACATCAGCCAATTACCTCGAATCCCTCGAAGCAGATATAAAAAACTGATCCAATGTAACGTTCATAAGAGAGAAAGCATCTCGAAGCTCAAGGGGTGCTGTCGCGCATCGAGCTTAGAGATGTGACCCCAAAACGAGGAAGTTCTTCCTCCGTTCTGGGAACCCTCTGACAACGCTAGCCTAGGAGACACCCACACGCGATCCACATAAAGAGGGTTCGATGTAGGTATGTATAGAGTGATGTGCCGTGCTTATCGGGAAAAAAAAGAAATAGCGTCCAATCAGAAGCGAAAGACGTGTGCAGAACGAGGCTCACCCTTATACCCCGCACAGCCTTGTGTACTGTGCTGCTGCTTGCTGCCTATGAAATTCGGTTTGGTCGTCATGACAACCCTGTCGCGCACCGTATACCTATATATTTACATATAGTAGTGGTAGTAGTATATTCTACTCGTCGTGGCAACAGCAGGACATCCGAGGGGAGTTTTTTTTTTTTTCTTTTCCTGTCTATGTCGTCGTTCCTCGTGGGCGGCGTATACTTCAATCTGATCGGAAATCAAGGAATCGAGATGATCCACCATTCGTCGAGACGCGTATGAAAAGGCATATCGACCTCTTTGTGTTGCGGTACTTTAGTCAATTGTCCTAACATTTGCACGAACAACTAAAATTACTAAGAATTATATGACAATTGTTTTCCAGAATTCCACGTCGTTGCGGTAATGTCGATAATTGTTTTGTATTGTTATGGGGTAAAAGGGGTGAATTTGGCCCAAATTGTTGTGATCAGCGCGTAAATCAATTATGGGTATTCACCACTTTTACTCTGTTATTATTATCGCTGGGGGATAAAGATCATCCCCAATCTCCTTCAGTTATCCTCTTCGAGCGTTCCAAGATTCTTTCTACATAAAAAAATTAAATATGAAATTAAATAGAAAGTAAACAAATAATTTATTAAATTTTGCAAGAAGAATGCAACATCCCGAGTTCCTCGCCGTTGAAAAAAATGGACATCGCATTTGTCTCAAAATATAGTTTTTATAGCCGACAACAGCTCAAGTAACTATTCACGAACATTCAACGTGTCTCCGCAGTCGCCTCATTGGGAAAATAGTCGCCTTGATTCGGGTCGCATTATCGACAATTTCGAGCATCCCCGTACATCGATCGCTTTACTCGCATCATGGCTTTCCCACTATTTTGATTATTATTGTCAGGAAGCTTCCGGAGGAAGCGAAAAGTTTATGAATATGTGGTGCACGACGGTGAGAAGTACAAACGGAAACTTTCCCGTGCGCGGCACATCCGCCCGCGGGCATTTTGACGGGGTAAATAATAACAAAACAAAAGAACAGAAAAAGTACTAGAGCGAAGTAGAACTACGGGGGCGGGAGGGGTGGAGGATCTCGAGACAAATCAGCAATAGAAACGAAAGAGCGCACGCAGACAGTGTCGGGCGAGACGTGCGTATGTGCACGCATGTGCCCGAGCCCGATAGCTCCGGGGTTGCGCGCACGAGCAGCTCTCTCTCCGCGGAGCAATTGATAGAGTAAAGAATGTTGCTCCCCCATCCTGTCAGACTCACCTCGCCCCTTCACTATCCGCGGCCATCCCTCTGCGAGGTTATATCCTGCTACATGTTCCATCCCGAGGAGGACAGGTACAGCGAAGACATAAGCGAGGGAGGGAGCAAGATGGTAAACGAAGGAGCGCTAGGGCGACGCCGGGGGGGGGGGGGCGAGGGGGGGGGGGGCGGAAGAGGATGAGAGAGAATTGCCTGGCCTCGCCAACGCAGACGAATCGATCATACGTGATGGGTATTTCATTTTTATTGGCAATGCGAGATGGCGGATACACGCGGAGTGAAAACACGAAGATGTCTCCTTCTAGCGGATAGACAGAGGGATATCTTTTTGTGACGACGACGCGCTGGGACAGTGCCGAGTGTTCTCTTGCGTGGAGCTCAAAGAGACAATTAATGGTCGATTGTGACGGTGAACTGACGATTGGAATACAGTCGATTGCGTCGTCGCTATAAAAAACAAATGAGATTTTTTTCAAGCCGGAAGTTTGAACGCTTTCGTCTGTGACTGCACTTCCGGTGGGAAATTGGGATTCTCTAACCGGAAGTGACGCCTTCCCCTATGACGGTACTTCCGGTTGATAATCTCAGGTTTGAAACCGCATGTGATAACTTCTCTATGATGTCCTGTTGAAATGTGAGACTTTAAAACCGGAAGTTAGGTTTTCTCCTGTGTCATCAATATTAACGAGTGTCGCTTTTTGGGACTAAATGTCTGGTGAGCTGATTTTTTTTTAATAGTGGAGAGGATGCTGCGTTTTCAATCGGGGAAATGTTTGGTGCATGTCCGATGAAACTAGTAATATTTTTTATTCGTGGCTGAACAGGACTTTTTTAAATTTCTGTGTGTGTTGTGAGGATTAGAGAAATAATATGAAATCGATTATTGATAAGCATTGATTCTCAGCTCCTTTTCCAGGAACCAGAGATACTTCGTTCGATCTCAACTCCCACCTAAACCCTCGCAAACGCGATCTCCCGATCACGCTTTCGGGATTCTTTTTGGCTTGGATGTTCCCAAGAATTTTCTCCTACGAATGCAGCATTATACTCGCACCTTATCCACCCTCACCTCTTGGATTTCCATGAGAAATTCGCACGAGGATTTCGTCTCATCGACGACGAGTTCCGCAGCGATTTATTCGTACACAGCCGTATGAAATAACCACCTCGCTTTCCCTTTGTTCTCTTAACTTTACTCTTCACCTCTACTCCTCTTCATCCGTTCATCCATCGGGTATTCGTTCATCCGTTCGTTCAGAGTTTCTATATACGCAATGAAAAAAAAATAATAATATTCCCTACTTGACCTGTAAATCGACGTGTAAATAGATGCAACTCCCTGAATTGCTTGGACAGTTCACTTTGCCCCACTTTTCAGTAAAATATTTATTGTTGTCCCGAAATCGTTGCACGAAATGCTGTTCTTCAACCCTTCTTACAAACAATTACATAGTTTCGACCTGCGTATTTGCATCCCTGAACTTGAGTACCCAATTCTCCCCTAATTATTTTCACTAAAAAAATAAAAAAACATGCACCGCTAAAATATTTATCATTGTCGAATTGCTCGCACGAATTGCATCTCTTCGGTTCTTCTTGCAAGCAACGACATTACTTCGACCTGTGTATTTGCCTTCCGAAATTTAAGTACGAGCAAGCCTCGCGA
>JAPYZC010001524.1:0-18653 GCA_030522665.1 Ichneumoninae sp. A BG-2022a | reverse complement strand
TTTTTACATAAACCGTTTCTGAAATTTCAAACGCATGTGCGTTGCAATTTTACAATAAAATTTGTATTTTTCATGAACATTTTTGTAAATTTTGCAGCATATGATGTGTAATTTTAATATCTGATATTTTTACTTTACAAGCAAAGTACATTAATGTTTTATTAATATGAGTAATGTCAGCATATTTCAAGTTCCAGTACATAAAATTTACTATTTATTTTTACGGTGTAATATAAGTAATAAGTATAAGAAATAATATAATATAAATAATAATTCTGTGTCAGGTAATAAAAATACATTGCTTTTTCGCGAATGCCATTCGTTACAGTTTCACCTCGCTTTAAGGCGATGTGAAATACCGCAGTCGGTAACAAAAACTGTGCCGAATGCCGTCTTGAAACCGCAATCCGCCGAGGCAAAAGAAAATTGTCTTTCCCTGAGAAATCAGCAAACGCAGGGAAAGACAACGTTCTTTTCGTCGGCGTTTTGCGGTCTCAAAACGGCATTCAGTACGGTTTTTGTTACCGACTGGGCGCGGCGCAGGTGGGCGGGGATTTGTACCGCATCACCTTAAGGTGCAGCTAAAGATCAACATAACTTCTAAATATTCCGAACACGTTTTTATCTGAAATGGTTTTATAAAATCAGAAACGAATTTTGTTTTCTTTTTTCGTTTTATAGAATAATTACGGAGAAAAATGGATTCTAAATTTTAACTCTGTCTCACTCGCACTCATACGTGTTCAGGATTGCCTTAAGGTGGGACTAAAAATCAACATTAACTCAAAATATTCCGAACACTTTTTTTCCAAAACGATTTTATAAAATAAAAAACTAACTTTGAGCTCACTGCGTATTTGATTAACGCAGGTGAGCCCACAATTATTTTTTTATTTTATAAAATAAAATCATGTCGGATAAAAATGGATTCAAAATTTTAACTCCGTCTTTCTCGCACTCATACGTGTTCAGTCTCCTCTTATGGATTGAATAAAATAATAATATTAGTATTATCAATTTATGGCGTTTTACGATCCGTCAATTTTGTTTCTGTTTTTAATTATATTGGTTACCAATATAATTAAAAATCGAAACAGACGGAAACTTCTTGTCGCTTTTTCTTGATTGTTGTAATTTTGGTGATACACGCGGGCTCGTGATCTTGCACTGTAAAAATAAATTGTAAGTTTGTGTAAATGTACGGAACTTGAAATTTGGTTACATTATTTACATCAATTGAGCAGTAACATACTTTTTTTTGTAAAAACGAAGATATTAAAATTAACCAGATATTAAAATTTTAAACATGTTATCTAAAATTTACAAAAATTTTAATGAAAAATAAAAATTTTACTCTAAAATTGTAATGCACATGTGTTTGAAATTTGAGAAACAGTTTATGTAAAAAAGCTTTCAATACCGTTAATTGATTTCCATAAAATTTTTTTTACAGTGCAGCTATCACTGCCGCCTCTAATGAATTTATTATTAGTGTATAAAAGAAGAAATCCGTCAACAAATTTAATTAAAATATATTCCGAGCGTGAGCGCTGTATCGCGTGACTAAAATCGGGAGGACTTTTGTTTCTATGTGCGAACATAAAACACACGTTATTCTGGTCCCAGTCACGCGACACGCAGCGCGGTATGATATTGAGTTATTAAAATTTAATCGCTATATGTGAATAATATACAAGTTTGATACGAGCGTGAGCGCGTACGGATTATAAAACATCCGACAATTCTATTTTTCCACGTGTCGTTTATTAAAACGAATATAATTTATTTAAACCAAATGCGCCGGAAATAGACAAATGTCGTCAATGGCTCGGGCACGTAGCGTAAACACGTACTGGTCTCACAAACGAGCTTCCCTGTGCACGGTCGGTAACCTCGAAATTACAGAAAACTTAACGGAATAGGAAAATCCCAAAAACCCTAAACCCAAAATCCCAAAAACCCTAAACCCAAAATCCCAAAAATCCTAAACCCAAAATCCCAAAAATCCTAAAGTGCAACTAAAAACTAAACTATAAACTAAAAACGAAATATCGCACAGCTATTTTTTCACTTGCACCAAACGACGGTGATTCATTTGGGGGCAAAGATATGAGAAAAAAAAGAATTTGAAAAATAAAAAACATGACGCCTGGTCTTGCATTGCCAGAGTCGACGTCCCATTAAGGTTGTCCTTACGAATAGTGTTCACTTCGCATAAGTTTCAGAGAAATGAGAGGGACTTGCCGACACTTCTGGATGGTATAAAAATCTGAAAAAATCAAGCATATTAAAGGCGCTGAAAAGATTATTTTTCCATAATAATAATTCGAAAATGTCATTAACAAATTGATGAGAAATAAAATTGTTCGACAAATCTTCCGGCAACCTAGTTTTTTGTAATGAAAATGATTTGTTAATGTTTCGTGTAATTTTTTGTAAATTGTGTTTTTAGTCAATAAAAAAACGTAATTTTCAAAAATTACACAAAATTCTAAAAAAATGTACACGTATTCAAAAAGCTTAACAAATTGTTTTTATATGAACAAAAAGGTTAAGTTGCCGGGGGATTTGTTGAAGACATTTTTTCCACTCATTTCTTAATAACATTTTGGAATTATTCTTAATGAAATTTTGCAAAATCAATATTTTCAGCGTCTTCCATATGCTCAATTTTTTTCAGATTTTTATCTCATCGAGAAGTGTTCGCAATTCTCTCTCAATTCTCTCTAAACTCTATACTAAACTATATACTATGCATAATAATAATTCAAAAATGTTATCAACAGATTGACGAGAAAAAAAATTTCCCAACAAATCACCCAGCAACCTAACTTTTTTTTTATGAAAACGATTTGTTACTTTTTCTGAATACGTACGAATTTTTTCAGAATTTCGTGTGATTTTTGAAAATCGCGTTTTCAGTTAATAAAAAAACGTCATTTTCAAAAAATACACAAAATTCAAAAAAAAAAATCATACGTATTCAAAAAGATTAACAAGTTGTTTTTATATGAACAAAAAGTTAAGTTGCCGAAGGCTTTTTTGAAATAAAAAAAAAATTAATTTGTTAATAACATTTTAGAATTATTATTACGCATAATCAATATTTTCAGCAGCTTCCATATGCTTGATTTTTTTCATATTTTTATCCCATCGAGAAGTGTTCGCAATTCTCTCTCAATTCTCTAAACTCACGTGGACTCAGGCTGTCCGCTGGTACTACTTTAATCATGTACGGTCGACTGTTTAAATACTTTAAGCGCCTACCGAGTATGAAACATCCGACACTACGATATTTCCGCGTTCCGTTCCAATCAACATAATTTATTCAAAACAGTCCAAGAATAGAAAAATGTTCGTCAATGGCTCGGACACGTGGCGCAAACAGGTATTGATTTCGAGAGCGAGCTTCCCCGTGCACGGTCGTTAAAGTTGTAATTACAAAAACCTTAACGAAACAAAGAATAACCCTACACGCAATCAAGACCCTCCCAACGCGAATAAAAACGAAACATCACAGCCATTTTCCCACTTGCACCAAACAACCAGAAAATCAAGATCGAAAAAAAAATAAAAGAATTCGATAAATAAACAACATGGCGTCTTCTATTGCCGAACTCGACGTCCCGTTAACTGCGCATCATCGTAAGTATTATTTACATCCCTCGCTAACTGAAGAATCCTGCGCTCTTCCCCTCCCCCAAGTGCACACAATTTATCTTCCACAAAAAAAACGACATCGCCCAATCCTCGCATTCGTCGATCGTCACTCGAGACGCAAACTTAACCGCCCGGTCGCTTCGAACGGAATTCGTCGAGTGCCGAATGTGTCTGCACGTCTCACAGTGTCTCGTTTCGATGGTACGTACATGCTGTTCCGTTGACGGGCGTATCTCCGTTCCCCGGCGGGTCTTTAGACAAGAGCACGCTGCTCCCTGCCGAGGGCAACGCCATTACAATAAAATCCCGCCGTCCGACACACCACGAAAAACCCCCCGCGATACACCCGTACCTAACACACGTATATCGTTTCGCGTATTCGACGGAGAGTCTTCGGTCATTACTTTACATCCCGTCGGGAGAGAGTCAGCATCATCGCCAGCGGGACAGGCAGTGACATCGAAGTTTTCTTATTCCTGCCTTTTTTCTCTACACAGCTGCACGGGACAGCAGGCATTCCGTAGTCTAGCCGGACAGCCGGAGACCGAGACTTTCGGGGCGGGTTGTAACGGCCTAGTAGATACGCTCGCTCGGCAGTCCAGTGCCGCACGTGACAGTCCGCGGGCCCTCGACCTCCTCCGCGACTAGCGATTCGCCCGTCCGTCTTCGCTACTAAACCCAGGGCACTCTTCCGACCGAAACTTCCTCAATCGCGTCGCGAGAAACTCAATAAAAATCTACCTTCGCGAAATGTCACTATGAGAAAAATAAAAATCGTGCGCACCAGCGACGTACGAACGAAAAACTTAATTTCACAATTCCCGAGTACTGTTGCATCTCGCACGGCCGGCGTGACGTCAGGGCCGAGGAAAAAATCCGAGAGGCCAAGGACCCTGTCACGGACGTCGGGCCTCGCCGGAGAGACTCTGAGCTGTGTTCGCACCGAAACTCTAGAGAGCTCCCTAGAGACGGCGTGGAACGACGCTCGTCGCCGAGAACGCGGACGTTAGATTTTTTTTCTCTACACCCGAAAGACGAAAATCGCGAGAGAACAAAGAGAGATTGCAAAAAAAGAAATTCGCGACGGAGAGTCGCGTGACAAGCAAGCCGTCGCAGCTGTTTTAGACGCTGGTCTTCGGTCGTTTCGCAACGGCGAGAATGTCTCACCGGGCTCTGCCATTAAAACTCGATCTCCGTTAGTCGGACTCTCGGAGAGGAGCCCCTCGTTCGCGGCATATCGCTCGACAGGTCGTAGGAAAATCTATTTTCTGACAGGTGAAAATACATGTGCGCGCACGCGAGATAGACCGGAGAGAGAGTGGGACGAGAACGCACACTACTGGCCAGCGAGTAACGCACACCGTCCCCGAGAACGATTTCGCCGTGGAACGCACGCCCGTGGCGGCTTCGCACACTAAAATCGCACTGTCCGAAGACCGATGTACAGAGATACATCGCGATAGCTTTGAGACGAGAAAAAAAAGAATTATTAATGCCGAGCCGAGTTGGCCTAGATGTGTAGGTGAGTGCGTTAGCGCAGCACAGTCGATCGCGAGGCGCTTTAGTGGCATCGCAGCGCTGACAGACGGCGGATGTAAATGCGAGAGACTCCGTGTACTCAGCCGTTCGTCTCTCCTCCGGCGAGACGAAAACATCTAACCCGCCAGACATTTTCGTAACTCCGCACAACTTTCGAGAGAAAAAGTACGCGTTCCGTTCGCACTGTCGAAACGGGAGGGCGACAGGCGTTCTAACCAAACGGCGGTCCCAATCAATAATCTATCGACACCGAGCCCCACAATATCGAGAGATGGCGCCTACCATCGAACGCACGAAACCTTTTTCGCTTTTTGATGTAAATAAAGAGAACTCTTTTTAAAAATCCTATCCCACATCGGTGTAAACAGCGACGATCCGAGAGAGCGGAGGACACGTGTCCGTGTACCGAGGATCGCTTCGATTGGCTCGGGCGCATTAATTTCTTTCGCGATATTTCGGATTCGCCTCGAGAGGGGAGAAATATGTATCGGGCGTAGCGACGTGCTACACGTGTCAGTTGCACTTTTCGCCAGAGCTCTCTCTCTCTCGTTTCTCTCTTCCGGCGACCGCGATCAATCGGTTTGGGGTTTAATATTTATTTTTCTTATTTAAGTCACTGTTCTCCCGTTAACAAACCCGTGAACTCCTGCTGTTGCTGCTGTGGCGACTGCTGCGGCATTGACATCGCACGGCACCGGTCCGCCTCGCGGTTAATACTGTGCGGCTCCGTCGGCGTAGCGCCCCGGAACAAGCCGGGTCGAAAAACTTCCCGGCGCTGTAGAACTCTTGTTCAATGCTGTACCCCACGCGTAGGTATGCACAATCTTTTTGAGGTCCCCCCCCCCTCCCCCCCTCCCGGGGGTAAACGCAGGGGCCGAAGACGTTGCCGCAGGCCGCAGCGACGCGTCCGATTTCGCTTCCACAATACGATCACATTTTCGTTTGCTCGATGAAAACTCCGGGCACGTTACTACCAAAGCGTCGCGCTCACATCACGGATCTACGTCACACATTCGCACACGCACATACACGAGAATTCGGTCGTTACTTTTTCTTTAACTTTTTACAATATATATATGTATATATATATATGTATGTGTTTTATATATTTATTTATATGTATATTATTTATTTTTTTTTTTGTGGACAATTTTTAGAGAGAAACCCCGAGGACACGAGGACGATCGACGAGGACCCTCGTCGCCCTCCGCGTCACGCTGCGAGGAGTGCTGGAACGATCAGCGGCATAGACCAGAGCAGCAGTCGGCAGGGCGAGGAGAGACGCGCGCGCCACACGCACCGATGCGGCGACCGTCATCACATTTTACACTCGGCCACCGAGTCGATCTCTCGGGGCTACACTGACTGCGCTGGCTGTGTGTTGCCTCCACTCCCGTCGGAGACGGCGATGCTACTGGCGCGGCCGCCGCCGTAGTCGTTCCGTTCAGGAAAATGCCCCGGCGGCGCGGAGGAGCTTCACTCGGAGAACTCTGGGACACATTCGTCAGCCGAGTACGTATTTGCCATCTCGCCGACGTGGACGACGGCTCGCTCGGGCTTTACTGTTTCCTCGTGGGGCAACGTCGCTCGTACGAACCGACCACCAACACCGATGCGGGCAAGACTAGTACATAGTCTCGTGTGCGCAGGGGGTACAGTGACCCGTTAAAGTTTGCACACCACGTGAACGTTGTGTAGGTAGGGCAGACGTAAAGTCGCGGCTAAAAGTGAGTGTCGCTGGTCCATTGTACGGCTTTTTTTTTTGACTCCTCGGAAACTTACGTTCGCTGAAAAAAAATTCGCTTGGCTGGCGAAGAAAACAATTTTTGGTTCAATTCTGCTTTCGATTCTTACGATTCCATGTTATATTGAAACGACGACAGCGAGACTGTAAAGGTGACAAGTTGTCGTTTCGGTTCGGTGTGAAATTGTACGAATTCAGAGGAGGATTGAAACGACGTTTTTACTTCATTGGCAGCCCGCAAGCAAATTTTACTTCAATGATTTTTTTTTTCTGTGTTGAGACGAAAAGATGAAGCGCTTGGCAGAATTTGAGAATTCGTTCTAGTGAGGAGGGAAAGCGGGAACGGATTTTCACCAGGGGAGAAGATGACTCGAGGTCCCTTGACAATACAATGAATTTCGCAGGGCGCAGAACTTCGGAGAAATCGTGAAGCTAATACGTTGTTTGGCGTGGTCACGAAAATTCTACGAGTGTCACGTGCGGAGCTTCGAAACTCGTTCGATAACAACAACGATAATAATAACGAGTATTCGGGTCGTTACTGTCGTTCAGCGTGTTTTCATGATCCAACGTTTGAGGCATGCCAGTGAATGTCATTAAAGATTGATGGGTAAATTAAATAAAAACTATGTGTACAATGTTTACGAGAGCGAAGTCTTTAGGAGGAAACTAAACGTCCGAAGCGATAGAGCTGGCGTTCCGATGCTGTTTTTCTTTGACAACGAGCGAGAGAAGAACCATTTCACTTTGTTACCTCCAGACTTTTGCAGATTCCCGTATTCGTCGTTAAGATTCACGAATTCTATGACCGGCATCGCATCGTCTTGACGTTTCTCGGCAATATTTTCGGTCTCAGCGACGGACGCGTCAGCGTCATCGCGATCCGTCGATAAGTTACTCTCGTTCAATTTCATCAACTTAAGAGCTTCCTTCCGTTCTTTGACCCTCTGCAAACCGCGCGCGGTTCTTCGTTTCTGTCTCTGTCCGATGCGTATCTTGCGGCGCGCCATTTTGCGCTACGAACGCATTGATATCGGGCGAGGAGCGGCAACGGTCGAAGCGCGTTTTACTCCCGGTCACCGAGTTTTCGACGTCCCGGCGGCAAACGGTCGGGAATATGCGCGACAACGGAAGTGGCCAACATAACCTCGTTCGGCCAGCGTCGCTTTCGGTACGGGGCGAACCTAACCTGCAATGGGGAGAAACACCGAGCCCGAACGCCCGACACTGACGCGAATCACCGATACGCGAACCCCGATTCCGCACAGCCCGTCCAGGTTTTACGGTGCGCCTCTCGAACGGCACGGGAATCGCGGATTTAATTGCGCCCGCAATGCACGGGGAGAACTGCTGCGCGAAGCCGTCATGGCGTCGCGATACAAACGAAAAGCTGCCGCCATTAGTAGTCGCTCTCCTCACGGGGCCTACGAAACTACGCACACGCACACACCGCGCCAACTTCTCGTTGCACGCTCGAATTTGAGAACCCCATGTAAGCTCGCTAAACTCAAACGCGATCAAGCTACGAATCCGACAATACCTTCCATAAACCCTTCGACTGCAAACCGTTCGCGCTAAAGATTAGCGCACAGGCGCGGTGAAAAAAAAAAACTAAGTCCCACTATATCGACGCCATCTTTTCTTCTATTCCCGAGGCTCGGCACGAGTCTCGGACCGCGTACCGATCTCCGACCCCGGCTATATTTTTCACGTCACCCGCGCACATTGAAATTCCATTAAAGAGCCGGAAGCTTCCCCAGGCTCGGAAATGGCTTGTGGAAATTTCGTGCGGGTCGAGAGTCAACGTGGCTCGGGACTCGAATGTAAAAGGTTCGGTGCAGGCTATTAAGATTCCATTTGATGACTTCATGGAAAGATTGTCGTGTCCTACATGGGAGCATAGATAGAAAATGTATGACTTTATATAGACGGTCGTTTGGGCGCCATTTTGATTCCAAGGTTCCATCTGTATCTATGTAATATATATATTAAATTTAAGTCCACCTGGGACGCTTCCCCTATGTACAGTTCGCGCCGCAGGATAAAATAAGCTGTACCGAAGGATTGATCAATAGGAGGATCGAGAGGCGAGCGGTAATCGGCATCGTGTAGCGCGTACTCGACGGCCGTGTACATACAGCTCAAAGAGTAGCGAGGACCGGGCGCAAGATCCCGCCTGATGTGACAACGTCGCACGGTCGATATGCTCTTTCAGGCAATGTGCCAAGATTGGCAAACGCATGGGACGGTATATAGCGCGGTTTCAGGTGATCTCTCTCCCCCCCTTCCGCCCCCCACATTGCCTGGAACCCGCTGGATTTTCAGGCTGGTGGGGGCTGAAATCCAAACAGTGGGGGGTAATGAAGCTGCGCAAAACCCGGCCATTCGACCGTTCGCTTTCGTGCTTTAGCGCACCCACCTATGTACCCGCCGGAGCTTATGTACTACATATGTATTATACTTATTATTTTAATCATGATTTACGGCCGCGGCGTTGCCACACCGTGCGCTCGCGTTGCGGGGCACGCCCACTACGCTCTTTCGCAACGTTGCCCTCGCACACGTACACGCTACGCGGGCAACGCGTGTTAACACTAACACGGAACCAGTGAAAACAAAAAAAAATAAAAAATAAAAAATAACCGTAGATCGATAAAGTGCGGAAGTATAAAAAAAACTACTGTAATCATCGAGTTTTTCGTAGGCTCAATGCGACCGACATTAATTCACCGCAGCGCCCCCAAACGTCGTCTTCGACAAACACGGAACTTTCGCAAGCTCGGTTTGTGTACTTTCGATTGTGTCGAATGTACATTTGCATGCGAAAGTTCTTTTTTCCCCGAGCCTAAAAAAAAGATGTTAGGCGCAACGATCGGAGAGGTTAAAAAAAAAAAAAAAGAAGCAGCGTCGGAGGTCTGCGCAGTACTCGGCGAACGGCAGTTTCCGCTCGGATGGGCGACGTTGCCAGTTCGCGCCGAGGCCATTACGTCCTTGAGGTTTCGAGTTCCCCGGGGGGGCGCTTGGGCCAGTTGTTTTGGCAACGTCGGAAGGCACGAGCGATCTATTTATAGAAGCCCTCTATTACCGCTGTTGCTATGCCGCCTTCGAAGCGTAGTTACTTTCTGGAGGGGGACGGAGCGAGGGGGTGTCCAGCGAAAGAGGGGAAGCGGATTACCGAAAGAACAATATGGCGTCGAACCGGATGTGGCCTCTCTTCCAACGCGACAGTTGTTTGTCCCCGTTGCTCTCTCGCCTCGGCCCGACTCGTCAACGTCAACGACGCAACGAACTTTGGCATTTTAACGCCCGTCGCTGCATCTTGATAAGTTCGATAAATATCGCATAGATACATATCTCTATGTGGTACATAATATACACGGTACATAAGAAGAAAAAAAAAAAAAACACGAACGAACGAGTTCACATACGTCTCAAGATGGTCGTCCGGGCGTCAAGCGAGACGTACATAGCGATAGAGAACTCGAAAATAATCATAATGACAAACGGCTTGCTTTCTCCCACACGGGCATGAAAGGTAAATAAGGTCGGTGGAGGGGGGGAAAGCGAGTGAAGGTCAAGCTCCTTATTGTGTTTACTAACGATGGATTGTCGAGAACAGGAAGGGAAGCTCTCAAGCTTGTATATATATATATACAATATATATCCATTATACATATATATACGCATACATACATTTAACGTACAATTCCCAAAAGCATCGAATTACCGTTCGGGTTTTGTTCGAAAGTACCCAAAAGACGATTAATTTTCTCGTGTTCCCCTTTCTCCCGCACGCGTGACCGACGACTTTCGTGGAATAGAGAACTCTCTTCGTCGGGAGAAGAGCGCTTTCCACAAAATTGCAAATGGCGGCCGCGCTCTGCGAGAAGCAGCTGACGGTGCCCGTACAATCCCCGAGAGCGCACCGTGCACGCATCTCCGAACTTACCGAAGAAACCAACGCTACCGCTCTCGTGCGACCTCGGCAATCTTCGTCGAATCGCCGGCTTTGTTACATCACTCTACGTTGCTGTTCTATGTACAGCGTATACATAGGACTTTGTACATGGCCACCTTTATATTATGTACAAAACGGGCTTGGGGCCGCACATATTTTCCCCGACAGCGGGACGAATCGAGCGTTCTCCCCCCCCCCCCTCCCCCTCTCCCGTCGTACCTATGTGCACATTATGTATGTACATATGTACAGACCGCTGTATAAACGGCATATGTGCAGCCCCCTGGTACATAGAGCCTTATCGAGACGGCAACGGGCGTCCGTGTCACACGATGCTGCGAAAACGCTCCGGCCCGAGGCTCTCGCTTAAACGCGCATCCGACGAAACGACTGAGAACCCTCGTGTGCGCAACCCCATTCTCGATATTCATTATTTACACTATATGGAACGTGTTAGGACCTTATAATCTTACGTTCGAGAGGTGCAATTTGCAGGAATTGTTAATTCGCGAGAGGAAACAACTCGCACGACCCTTCCCGTTGGCACGCAACGTCGGCGAGTGCGCGAGGAAAATTGAATAAAAAATTTAAAAAGAACACGTCGACGTGACGAAGTAATATCATCGATGCCTGCCTGTATTAGCTATTCTCCGCGCAGGGGGCCGTTGAAACATTGTATCGGGCACGTGTTTCAGACACGGCGTTCGCGAGTTCCTTCTGAATTTATAGTGTGAAGATAATGATTTTTTTTCCTATACCGCTTTCTACGATGACCATCCCAAAGCGATTCGCCGCGTGCGAAGTCGAGCAACGATTCCGAGACTCTTTCCTGCGATCGACGAGCGAACGGGGGATTCTTCGAAGATAGGAAAACTTCGGGCCTGCGTGAAACCGAAAGTCATGCGAAAGAAAATTTCGTACCCGACCCTTCGACGTATCGCAACTTACTTGAAACGTTTATCGTAAAATTGTACCGGGCCATCGTACGGAAAAACTTTATACCACCATTTTCTGTTCTGACGAACAAAAGCGAGAAACAAAAGATCGCTAAACATGCGAGAGCCGGAGGGCCGAAACAAAGCACGACCGAGACAAAACAGCATCGCAGTCTCCGACCTTCGAAAACAAAAAAGTCACGAAGTTTCGATGTCCGCGAGTTTCGATAAGCGTTCCGAAGTTCAGCACAGAAAAAAGAGATATACGAAGCTTAGCAGCCGGAAAAAATGAACTTAGTTCAATCGGAATTTGAATACATCATACGGCATTGAGCGCTCTGGCGCTGCATCGGTCGTGCCTTGAAAGTTGTTTCTTTTTTGTCGGCAGCAACAAACTATCCACATTGTCGCGCGGTATTATTTCGCAAGGACAATGTATCGTAGAATTGTTTCGAGAAACCGAGGCGCTGGAACGATCTCAGAGAAAAAAGAGAGACGAGATACGAGAGCGTGTAACGCCGTAAGATAAGAGGCGATAAAGTCACGCCGGCTGACAGAAAGCGCCGTCCACGTTTCGCCGGTACGCACGCGTTTGTCGCTGCGGCGACTTACGGAAGAGTGGGATATCGTACGTGGAAGGGTTGTTGCATCGCGCGATATGCAATAATTGCGTCGCCAAAGTGGCGGAGGGGGGGGGGGGGAGATGGCGGAGGAATTAGCGGGTGTGCGTGCGAGAGCGATGCTATTCAGATGCGCGATGTCTCTGTGGTGTGCACAGGCACGTGGAAAGAGCGGGAAACACCCGGCCGGCTTAGATCGCGGGTCGAGTGGTAACTCGGGAGTCTGCTGTTTAACATCGCCCCCTGGCGCATAACCTCAAAATCACCGAAACCACTTCGACGTCCACGAGAGGATTAACCTAAGAGGCGCTCGGAGGAATGCTCAATAAGCCATCGAAAAAAATAAGGGAAGGCTGAAACTCACCTTTGTCCAAGTTCTCCCTGACAATCTGCACGTCCTCGTCGAGGCAACTCCTGTCCCCCATCTCGCTAGACTGGACGTCCATGCACATAATTTCCACGATCGCACGGGCACACGGCGCACGCACTGCACGGCAAAGCACCGTTGCTGCTGCACCTGGCACACGACATTTATCTCGCACGCTTTATTTCGCCGATACCTTTCGCCCCCCCCTCTTTCGTTTGTTTTCTTTTGTCTTAATCCCCCGAAACCGACACTGTGTGTCGCACTGTCGAGAGTGTTTCGCCGCGCGCGACCGCTGGGAAGAAACTTGCGAAACGAAAAAAAACTTTATTTTGTTTTCTCGAGGTTTCGCAGACTGTTTAGAGTTTTAGTGTCGCGCGGGCGAGAAAAGGCCCGTCTCGGCCCCCGGAGACACGAGGTCGCGTGCACTTTTCGTTGGACACTCTGTGTGCAAGAAAAAACTCACGATTCGTCGCGTGTCGCACCGCTAAACTGCGACCCTCTCGTGTGTTTCACTCCGCGGAATCGTGCGTGCATTCGTAAGCGCGCGCGCTCTCGTAGAATTTCCGAAGCCCGCGCACGCCTCGCGCAACGCACACACACTGGGCAGGAGCGTGCGCCCGAGGAAACGAAAGCACCAACACCGGCGAGCTCGGGGCTTAGTGGGAGATTGACGAGGACAGAGCGCGCGGCCGGCGGAGAGGGGGGCGCGCGGCGGGGAGGGGGGAAACGATGATTATAGCGCCGTCGAAAAAGGGGGAGATAGAGGAAAGGGATCGAGCGGAAGACAATCCCTAGGTGTGCGCGCGACTGCCGCAAACTTAACGCCGTTAAGTAGCCTCGATCACTTCCGACGAAAACCAAAAAAAAAAAAACAAACAAAAAAAATGTACAAAAAAAAAGAGGCGATATGAAGAGAACGATACTTTTTATAGTGCAAATGAAAAAAAGCCCTGGCTATGCGTGCGTACGATGGTCGTCGAGACTAGAAAGAGAGTTACGAGAGTCCGGGATCCGGTAGGATATTTGAATGTGAAACGTTGCCACGTTCTTTGCGTTGAAAAAGGCCTCTGGCTCGCTCGGTTATAGGTATATACCGCTTTACCCCCACCGCCCGCGTACATATGTACAGCGCTTATGTACTTAACGGTTGCGACGTTGCCGCACATCCGGTACGGCCGTTCGGGGCCGATGGTGGGGGGAGAGAGAGAATTTCGTAGGGCGTAGTGGGGGGTCGTCGGGCTTATGTATACATAGAAAATGTTATCGCGGAGGGGGTGGGGGGAGAGCGCGGGTGGCGCGAGGGTGGAGGGGGGTTGCTACACGGGAATGGGAATTTTCCATGACGCGTACGAGCAACGAACGACCGTTAAAACACGAGAGAGAGAAAAGCCGATGGATCGAGCGGGACGAGGCTATAACTTCAACAGGAAGTTGAAGACCAAAGTTCTGCCGAGTCGCCCGCAGGGGCGACCTCTCGCGGACCTCGCCGAGCGCAATGGCGACGCATCGCGACGATTCGGAACGACCGTTAATCGACGGGCGAACGAATGCGGTCGTTTCGATGCTCGACGAGCCGCTTATCGAGTCGGGGATCTTCGGGACGAGAGATTCGATAATAAGATTCACGATGCAGGCGGCCACGTGTATATTAAAAGTCCTTAAGTTAATTACAGCCATTTGTTGGTACAAAAACGGAACAAAAAAATTATCACACTCTTCGCAATAAATAGGGACAGGATAAGTAACTATAAAACACTTTTTTTTTTTTGTTCTCTCCACTGATCGGCCATTGTGCTGCGGTGTTGATACGAGAGTTATCGCTGATGACAATTAAAAGTCCCGTTAGTATCGGGCTAGGAACAAAAGATTTTTTTTATCGGCGCTAATCCTAGAGCTCTATTGTATGGCACATTGGTCGTGTGACTCGGTCGCCGTACGGTTCGCGGAATCGTCGATGCCTTTCGTCGCCAAAAGACCCTTCGTACTTTCCGCCTCTTTCATCCATGTTTGTACCTGAAATTCAGTATTATTATTATTCCATTATAAGCTAAGAGAACTGTACTAAAGTACGAGTAGTTTGACGACCGAAGGAGAAGCTTCTATATTTAGGTCTTCTACATTCCTGTATCTATTTTTATCTACTCTGCAACTAATTTCATCCAAGATAATTTACCTAATCTGTTCATTCGTAACAAGCGTTATTACTTAAGTTTGTATTTGTTTTGAAGCCAGAAGGCAACACATGCGATAACAAACTGAGTCATATATTTATTTAAATGTTCTAACTTTATAAAACTGTAAAGGGAGAAATTCAATGAAAATCAATATCGATTATTATTGCAAGTAAAAGTGGGGTTAATGTTGAGAAGTTTTGTCGAGAGCGATCGTCACCTGATGATGAAGGAGATCTCGCCTGCGTCCTTGGGGCTCCTTGGCGAGGACTCGGACCAATATTCCGAGGCACGACTTGAACTTCTCGAGGGCCAGGGCGTAATTTCCTTCGGCCAGATAATCCTCGCCGGCTTCGCCCATCTCCAGACCCGCCGCCATGTCCGACGTGGTTTTACTCAGCGCGCCTGGCGACCCAATTTTCGATACTTTATTTATTTACAAAAAATACCGCCATGCTTGTTATTATTATTATTTTTTTTTCAGCGGATACAAACATAGTTCGTGGTAGGGAAAGGAGGATACTCCCTCCAACGCTGGCGCGGCTTGCAAGGCCGGTACTCGATTGACCTCCTGCGTTTGCGGATTCCCCTCCGCTCTCTCGACACCGTCGTCCAATACGTACAAGTGTTTGAGCTTTTCCGCTCTGTTTATGTAATCGTTTACCCGCAAACGAAGCAATTTCTTTCTCTGCGGATCGGATTCGTCTGCGGAAACGTGCACGATTCAGTATCTGTGACGGGCATGCCGAATGATTGGATAACGGGACACAGCGGTGGCTGAGAATCGAAAGGGCGTAACACTCGTGTCAACCCTTTAATGCTTTAATGTATCGTGTCATTATTTTTAACTGAAAAATTCAGGAAATGTTTGACGAATATTATTTGAAGAGCATAACGAATGAACTCTTTTTCGAACACATTTTCATGACTTTTTTTTGTTTTTATGCATAAAAAGTGAAAAGGGGCATTTTTTAAAAATTACGTTTTTTCGTAAATTTTGATTCAGCAAAGTGTCGAGTGGTCGCCAAAAAAAAGTTATCGGAAACGCGGATTCGCACCCAAAGGGTTAAACCACATCAACCCTTTAGTGCTTCGTTGGTATTATTATTATTATTATTTTTTATTTTTAGCTGAAAATTTTTGGAAATATTGCGTGGTGAAGAAAATTTTTTCAATACCAATTTCATGACACATTTTTTTGATTTATGGATAAAAATTGAAAAAGTGAATTTTTCAAAAGTAACGTTTTTAGAAAATTCTGATTCGGAAAAGTGTCAAGGGTTCGAAAAAAAATCATCAGAAAATAGTCTTCAGACGAAGAGGGTTAAAGAGCAAGGGAAATGTTTGACGAATTCAGGAAATATTTGACGAGCATTATGAATGAACATTATTTGAAGAATGAGCATTATTTGAAGAGCATGATGAATGAACTCTTTTTCGAACACATTTTCATGACTTTTTTTTTTGTTTATATGCATAAAAATTGAAAAAGGGAGTTTTTAAAAAATTACGTTTTTTCGAAAATTTTGATTCAGAATAGTGTCGAGTACTCGCAAAAAAAAAGTTATCGGAAACGTGGATTCGGACTCAAAGGGTTAAAGTGCCACATCAACCCTTTAATTCTCCATTATTATTATTATTATTATTATTATGTTATTTTTAGCTGAAAAATGTTGGAAATATTTCCCGAACAGTAGAGCGTTGTGAATAAATTTTTTTCAATCCCAATTTCATGACACCTTTTTTTGATTTATGGATAAAAATTGAAAAAGCACATTTTTCAAAAGTAACGTTTTTCGAAAATTCTGATTGAGAAAAGTGTCAAGGGTTCTAAAAACAAAATCATCAAAAAATAGTATTCGGACGCAGAGAGTGAAAGTGCAAGTGTTAAACCCCTCCAATTCTCAGCCTCTAATAACGGAGTCTTTCGATAAATTTTATTGATCCTCATACTTGTCAGCAGGGGTATAAAATATCTCAGGGCTTCGCAATAAAGATGAAAAGCTTCTTGAATATTTTTCTCCGTGTCCATCTTTACCGCTCGATGAATCAATTCCACAGCCTTGTCGTAATTATCTTTGGTGGGTGCGTGCTCGAGATCCAAGAAATCGTGAGCGAAAAATTGCTCGAAAGTAATGCGCTCCGCCGGATCGTGTTTCAATAGGGCGAGCAACAAATCTTTGCACTCCGGAGACACGTGCGATCCTTTGGGCACCTGACCAAGGGGATGAAAATTTTCATTGTATTTTCATTTTTTTAATATCTTTTACCAAAAGCATTTACAACAGAGCCCCGATTATCCGAGGTAATATGGGGAGAGCGTAGGTCGTATATGTAAAATTTCGCACAACACGAATAACGGGAAAACTGCCCATATTATAGCACGAAATATTTTGAAATCATTTTAGAAATATTTTCAATCTTTCAAATCTTACGAAATTATTTCTAAAATATATGAAAATAATATTTTTAAATATTCTATCAAAACATTCGAACGAAACGTTTCTTAAATATTTCAGAAACATAATTAATCTTTCAACACATTTGGAGTATTTCTGATTAAATATTTTTTATTTCATGTTTCGAATGGTACGAATGTTTGCGTGTTTATGTGTTTATGCAATGTGCAATGTGTTTATGTTATGTTTATGCAATATTTCACACTTCGCTGAATTGTTAAAAAAAAAACTTTCAGCGAAACATTTCTGAAACATTTCAATGTAAGATTTATGAGCGGACAGAAAAATATGTTCAAAATGTTTTTAAAGCATTGCACAAATATTTTTCATAGACACAAAATATTTTCGAAACCTTTGAAAAATATTCCGTGCTATGTGGGTGCAATATAACATTATAAAAAACACCTCGGTTAACCCTTCACGTACGCGGTCCTTGTTAAACGAGGACCTAAAATTTGCTGAGACGCAACCTTCGAACGATTCGAATAACAAGTTGATGTGTTAAAAAAAAAAACCTACAAAAATTCGCAGACATACCTTGAAGTGTTGTTTTTTTGATAACGCAGCATAAATTTATTACGACCATCCGTATCGATTTTGTGCTTAAAAGAAGGCATGGTAGTTTGCTATAGGTAAAAAGCACTTTAAAGGTTAACGCGGAGGGCTCGGATGAGTTGGGTGCCTCGGATAACGCGGAGGCTCGTTTGATCGAAGGTCGGATAAGCAAGGTTCTACTGTACTTGTTACCTCGATAGGTCGGCAGTCTTTAATCTTTTCCGCCAATTCTGGAAAGCTGCTGCTGGAATAGGGAGCCTTGCCGAAGAGGCATTCGTACATTATAACACCCACACTCCAGAGATCGACACGGGCGTCGTATTCGTGACGCAGCAGTATCTCAGGCGCCATGTAGAGGGGTGAGCCCCGTATGGCAAATTTGAGCTCCGAAGTCGACAAGTACTGGGCAAATCCAAAATCTGAAAATTATTTTCATCCATTCATATCGCACAATCGGATATTCGTCGTCACAGATTTCTTAAAAGCAAAATGAAAATTGGAATAAGGAAAAATTTGAAAATAGAAGCATTTTTGATATCGACAATGTGAAAGATTGGAAATTTGAAAGATTGGAAATTTGAAAGATTGGAAATTTGAAAGATTGGAAATTTGAAAGATTGGAAATTTGAAAGATTGGAAATTTGA
>JAPYZC010001523.1:0-19054 GCA_030522665.1 Ichneumoninae sp. A BG-2022a | reverse complement strand
TATCAGTGTATTCCGAGGCGCATCTCTTCCTTGTTCCCTCGGCGTATCTCGTCCCGTCCTTCTTGCGGGAACCGAGAGGCTGAATCTGTTCCGAACGAGTGATCGGTCAATTTTCTTCGATATAGATTCGATGCATTTTTTTTCATTTATTTTTCTGGAATTAAGGAATTGAGTTCTTTGACATGTCCCGTCGGTTTTACTCCGATGGCTTTCGTTCCTTCTCTCTTAATCTCTGTCGGTTCTTTTGAATCACGGTTGAATTTCTTTTGAATACGGTTGAATCAACTAAGATTCGGGCAGAGACGTTCAATTAAATATTTTGCTGGTGCAGCTAAAAAATTGGTTAGTTCAAAAAATGTGTTGGGTGATTTCACCAAAACATGTTTGAATCATATCAGTGTATTCCGAGGCGCATCTCTTCCTTGTTCCCTCGGCGTATCTCGTCCCGTCCTTCTTGCGGGAACCGAGAGGCTGAATCTGTTCCGAACGAGCGATCGGTCAATTTTCTTCGATAGAGATTCGATGCATTTTTTTTTCATTTATTTTTATGGAATTAAGGAATTAAGTTCTTTGACATGTCCCGTTGCTTTTACTCCGATAGCTTTCGGTTGCTTCTCTCTTAATCTCTGTCGTTTCTTTTATCTTTCCATCTACCGTATCTATTCCGAGGGGCATCTGTTCCTTGTTCCCTCGGCGTATCTCGTCCCGTCCTTTTCGGGGGAACCGAGAGGCTGAATCTGCTCCGAACGAGTGATCGGTCAATTTTCTTCGACAGAGATTCGATGAGTTTTTTTCCATTAATTTTCCTTTCAATTTACAAACGTGAGGTATTTTTTTAATTAATTTTTTTATGAAATGATTTAATAACGGGTTGTTAATTAATTTTATTCCTGACGTACTGATGAAAGTATCGAATTAAGCGATGCCGTTTATCGTGTTTGTAATTTTTATGCAGATTAAGAGAAAATTGAATCGTAGAGAAGTCCTTCGAGGCGCACGAGAATGATAAATCAATTCTTCGCGGAAGACTGCGGATGTACGTTGATTATTTATTAGACAGCGAATAAATCGACCGCTCCCCCTCCCCTCAGTTTGGACAGCTTGAGTCAATAGTACGGTAAGGAGAGATTTTACAGTAGTGCACACGGAGAATCTCGGTGAAATCCGAGGCAAAATATTATCGAGGGAAAAGCGGAGCGTTTGTCGGTTGAGGTGAGATTAAAGGCCAGGCCGGCGCTCTCCTCTCTCGCAAAGTCGTAAATTCTCGGGGGACGCCGTTCGCGAAGAGACGAGCGTAATACCGAAAGATTTTTTTTACCGGTGACGGAGAGAGACGCGATGCGGTGCAGTTTACATGTATATGCGCAGGTTGAAGTAGTGAAGCTTACGGTTTCCCGTAGCCCTTCAACGCCAATATTCTTTTCATTTTTTTAAATCCAAAAACTCAGCGGCAATCCATGGAGAAAAATAGTTCTGTTTCTCTAAGAAAATGTAGATCGTTAATAATTTATTGTTGTAGCAGCAAAATATTTGCGGCCACAGCAAAATATTTGGCTGCCACAGCAAAATATTTGCTGACACAGCAAAATATTTGCTGCCACAGCAAAATATTTGCTGCCACAGCAAAATATTTAATGCCACAGCAAAATATTTGGCTGCCACAGCAAAATATTTGGCTGCCACAGCAAAATATTTGCTGCCACAGCAAAATATTTGGCTGCCACAGCAAAATATTTGGCTGCCACAGCAAAATATTTGGCTGCCACAGCAAAATATTTGGCTGCCATAGCAAAATATTTGGTTGCCACAGCAAAATATTTGGCTGCCACAGCAAAATATTTTGTTGTCCCTACGTTAAGCATGTAAATGAGTTATGGTAAAAAAAATTCTTGTTATCCCAACAATTTTTTTTCTCTGTGAAAACTCAAATGTCCGCGCGTTTAATAATATTTCCCGAACAGGCGATAAAAAAGGGTTTGTGTTTAAAATAAATAATAAAAATGACTCGAGAGCAAAAGCGGAAAAAAAATGAAGAAGAAAATGTGTATGCACGTCTCAATCGCGGCAAACCGCAGATTCATTCAACCGACCGGCGTCTGTCCGTCCATCCCTCGCGAATCCAATTCGCTAAACGAGCGTACGTCTAAATCAATAGGGGGCGAGGTAGAGAAGGCACGGGAAGGAAGGATAGAGGAGGAGAGGGAGAGGCGGTGGAAGGAACAGGAGTGTCCATGGCTGTTGGCGAGAAGAAGATCGGTCAGGCTCGCGCGCCCTGACCGCTCGGCGGTTCGCTAGATTAGAGGCAACACCGGGGCCACGCTGCAGGAGGAGCTGCACAGGTTGAAGAGACCACACGCCGCGGTTCTCCCGGGCGCACGCTCACCTCGCGATATTCCCGCTTAACCGGCGAACCGAGTATCCACTGTACACGTTCCCCGATACTCCGGCCGAGTCATCCGAGCTTGCACTGTATGTTCCACCTCGCTTTCGTCAATAGAGTTGCGATTTTTTACGGGGAAAACCAACTACTAAAATCGAGAAGGACCAAAAAAAAAAAAAAACGATGAATTTTAAATTCTTTAAACTTCTTTCCATTATTTTTTTATTTAATTTCAAATCAATAACAATCTTCGAGAAATTCTACTGTACGGTATTTGGGACAGATGCATCGAATGTGGTATGTTACAATAATACCACTTTTTAAAAATCAATCGTTTGATAAGTGCATTATCACGGTGGTAAATAGAAGGTATAAAGATTATTGCATTATGCGTAGTATATCTTCCCCCATTGAGCGGTGATCCGAGCTTGCACTCGATTTCACCTCGCTTTCGTTACAAGTCGCGACTTTGCGGGGGGAAAGCAAACTATAATCGAGTAGGTTCAAATCGTGATGAAATTAGATTTCGGAGACTGTGCAGTGAAATTTCTTAAAATTTCTTCCAATTAGTTTCAATTTAATTTCAATGCAATAACAAACTTAGAGAAATTCTACTTTACGGTATTTTGGACAGTCGCATCGAATGTCGTATGATACAACATTACCATTTTTTTATCGTTCGTTTGATAAGTGCATTATCACGGTGGTAAATAGGAGGTATAGAGATTATTGCATAACGCATTGTGTCCCTTCCCGCATTGAGCGGTGATCCGAGCTTGCACTGTACGTTCCACCTCGATTTTATCACCAGTCGCGACTTCGCACGGGGAAAGCAAACTATAATCGAGTAGGTTCAAAATGCGATGAATTTCAATTTTCGGAACTACGCTTTAAAATTTTTAAAAATGTCTTTCAATGAGTTTCAATTTAATTTCAATTCGATACCAAACTTAGAGAAATTCTACTGTACGATACTTGGGACAGTTGCATCGAATGTCGTTTAATACGAAAAGAGAAAAATAAACCGTTTGATAAGTGCATTAACAGGGTGGTAAATAGAAGGTACGGGGATTATTGCATTACGCGTAGTATCTCTTGGCGCATTGAGCGATGATCCAAATATCTCATTCGCGATAACGAAGATCCGATCGAAAGAAAGTAACAAAACAGCGTGCGTCTCCGATCCATACTTCATCGACGATTGCCCCGTGCTCGATGCAACCGCATACATTCGAGTCCCCAATAAAAACGGGAATCTCGCTGCGGTGCTTCGCGAGAGATAATAAACCCCCCGACGCACGTCCACGGGCTCCACGGGGAGTCCAATATCTCTTCGCGGCTGCGAACTCGCGTCCTGCAGTCCTAATAAATAAAAGGGGGATTCCCTTGATGCCGACCGCGCTGCTCTCGAGCCTGTGGCTTGTCCAGGCTTCGGGATCTCCCTTTCTCGACCTACACTCGGAATTATTACCGAACCGGGTAAAGCATGTCGATGATGGGGACTCGGCACGGGAGTAGATGTTTCATTCACACCATTAAAACTTTTTTTTTTTCATAATCATTACAATTTTTTATTACACTTACCGAGAATCCCATTGATCGAATGATTGCGTCTTGGATCGTCGCTGGGTCGTATCTGGTTGTTGACCGGGCCGCGGAGGAGCCTCGATATGCTGGAGGTCGAGGGTGCGGACGACTTGTCGCAGACGCCGTCCTGCTGGCAGAACCCCATCGGACCAGTTAGTATAATTTCGTTAAAAAAAAATATTTAAAAAAGGAACGTCCACAGAAAAAAGATATCATTGAATCAAGTAAAATTTGCATGCCGGCTGCCAATGAAGTAAAAACGTTGTTTCAATTCTACTGTGAATTCGTACAATTTCATACCGGATTGAAATGACAACTTGTCACCTTGACAGTCTTGCTGTCGTTGTTTCAATATCATATGGAATTATAAGAATTGAAAGTAGAATTGAAACAGACATTTTTTTCTTCGGCAGCCCGCAAGCAATTTTTTTTTCAGTGTATCAACATCCAGGACCGTGTTGCTTTATCAACAGACCTTTATCAATTTGTCTCTGATCTCCCAGTTGAAGATCCCGGGATTCTCCCTCTTAACATCCTCGATCTTGGCCTCGACCTCGGGGGTGGCGACTCGCGGCTTGCTGCCGCCGATCACGCCGGGCTTTATCGAGCCGGTCTCCTGATAACGATTCAGTATCTTCGAGACGCAACCGTGCGACACCCTCAGTTGTCTCGATATGACGCACGGTCTTATGCCCGCAGCCGCCATCTTGACGATCTCGTGGCGTGTGTGGTTCGGCAGCGGACGTCCGTTTATGAAAACCCCGCCGAGCTGATTGACGCGGCCTTGTCCTGTAATGAGAAAATCATAAACGCGTCAGCCATTTACCATAAAAAAAAAACAAAAAATTAAAAATTTAAATAAAGTTGCCAGCTCCGTCTTGAATAAGGAAATGAGACCGCTTCCAGCTAAACGGAAACACGACGTCGCTGGACGTCCCAAAGGGTTGTCTGCAGCTCCAGACAGCGCGGCAAGGAGAACACATAAGGGAGCGAGTCTGCGGGTTGCATCGGCACGCAAGGTGCCGCTCGCAAACGTTCGTCCTAATTACCGGTAATGAGACCCTCTTAATTAACTTAATTATAATTACGAACGCAAACAAATATAATAACGCAGCAGCGACGAGAAACGACGAGAATTGGCGGTTTCGTTTCCAGCGGGGAGAGTTTCTCTCGTGGGTTTGCGCGCCGTCTCCTGGGTCAAAGAAGCGAATGAGACGGTGTGTCCGGGGACCGGGAAAAGCATGGAGGCGAAGCGCGCCTCGCGTGCGAGAGACGGACGGAAGGACGGCCCGGACGGATGGACGGACATCACATACGAAAGCGGGCTGTGCGCGTCTGTCCGACTGGAGTTACGGCCATGGTTTTGCTACGAGCAGTAAACTCTTTTAGCTGTGTTCTTCCACTCCCGCGAACAACGACTACCACCGCTGCTGCCCACCGCGAGCCTTTATTCATCCTCCTCGTCCCGGCGGGTTTATTCTTCGCGGGATGCATCGGGATACTTCGCTGGATGCTGCGCCGACGCCGCGCCGCTCCTGGACCAACTCTCGCACGATCTTAAAACGCGCGTTAACCATGACTAAGGCGGTTCGCCGGATGGACAATGAGAGTCGGTGGAAGACAGTCATTCCGCGTTTACGCGTATTTACATAATCCCACGTTGGCGGCGCGCATGTGTGTCTCACCGCGCGACTACCGAGGAGTCGCGGTGGAAAGAAAAGTCAAAAGAGCACATTCGCGAGATTCTCTCTCGCGGCTTCCGAGGGTACGAAGAGCCATTCCGTGCGCCGCTTCGCGTGCGCGACACGAATTTATTTACGTATGAATCGCCTCTCCCCTCGTCCCCGGAACAATTTTTCATCCGCGTCTCCGGTCGTCGTTTCGGAAACATCGTAGTTATTTTCCACGACTGTTCAGCGCTTAAAGTAAAGGTACCAATGATCGGACGGTTAAGAGCAGCCTAAGATTCCAGCAGTTATTCATTTATCAAGAACATTTTTTTCTTGAAATAACCGAAACCAATATCAAGCTGATAGTTTGTAGTTTCCAAAAGTCACCGGTTAATAATGAAAGGATAAATATTTTTTTAATTACGGAAGAAAGTATCAATCAAGCCCAAATGTACCGATCTTCGGACGCGGCTTTTCGGCACGTCCCTATATTCGGACACTGCGTGTCCCAATGTTTCGGACGATCGCAGATTTCGAGAATTCTGATGTGTGAACTTTCAGTTAATATTGACTAAAAGAATTCCTTTGCGATTTATCAATTAAATCAATGAAAACAATAATATTCACACGAAACAATAATGAATATAAGATAAGTAGAAAACTGGCCAACCTAACCTTTTCGTACTGTCCGATTATTAGGTCGCGTATGTAGTAACGCTTGTACGATTCTTCGGACACTATATCGTCGGTGTTTTAACAGAATTCAACAATAGAAAATAATTTAGGCTTAAACCTTCTGTAACTTTTTTCTGTGCATCATATAATGTTTGCAGTTACGATTACAAGTGTCATAATGGGTGTCCGAAGATTGGGACGTGTCCGAACATCGGTACCGCTACCTTAAATTGGATTCTTTTTTTTTCTCGGAAAAGGAGAAAAATGTCTTCGCATCGGAAGCGATACGGCGACCTCGCCGGTTCGTTCCCTCGGCGTAGAAAATTTTTGCGCTTCTCGGCCGAAGCGGAGCAAAAGGCAGACAAACCCTATCGCGCAATGATTTAACTTTACGATCTTCGTGGTTATAATTGAACGCGATAAGCCCCGCCGACGCCCATTGTGCGCTCGGGTTTTGCCTCGACGCGGCTCTCGTGCACTCGGCGAGCAGCGTACGCGTTATTAGACGGGACAGCACGCGCGTTACGCGGATATAATCACCCGCGATATGCGCAAACCCAAAGCTCGTATACATAAAACCACGACGTTTTAAATGGTGTGTTAATGGCAAGCTCCGATGCTTTATTCCTCCGTTGAGATAAGAGGCTCGAGATAACGGCCGCGATCGACGTAACGTCGGAGCCGGAGGTTACCCGGGTGGAGGGAACGTATTAATTTATCCTCGGGGTCTAGGGGTTCCAGGCGGTCCGCGCATGCGCCCTCCCTTGCCTCACCCGGTGGGAGATCGAGCGGTCCGATAACTCGATTTACCCCGATAATGCCGCGAATCACCGTCGATCCGCTCTCCTGTCCCGCCGAGGTACGGCCAATGCCTTACTTTATTTTCATTTTTTAACATTTTTTTTTTTTTTTTTATTGAACACAACCCGGATCCGGGAAAACTCGAGCGAGCATTATCGCACGGGAAGACTCAGATTTGCTCGATAACTCGTCGGATTGGATCGTCTTTCATACTTTTACCCTATGGAGACGTACGGTGTAACGTACACCGGGGCGGTGCGGACACGCGTGCGTATTATACTTACACGTCGTATTCCTCCACAACGTGTCTATATAGGTATATATATATATATGTATGGATACGAGTGCAGCACTGAGAGGAGCGCGTGCTCGAGACGAGGAGAATAACATGAGCGAAGGCAAGAGCTCGAACGCTGCGCCTCATATCGTCCACGCATACACACATGCATGGAGAGAGAACTCCGAGAGAGCTCGGACACCTCGGGTATGACGTCAGTCAGGCCGCGGGGCCCGCCGGGATTACAGGCAAGATCAAAAGGCGCCGACCGCCGCCGCCACACTCGGTCCAAGAGCTCCCCGGCTGGTTCGGCCTGCTCGGCCGTATATACTCGCTCGCGAGCTTCCTCGGCTCGGACTCTCCTTTTTCCCCTCTCGCGAGCCTCCCTGGCTCTTCGCTTGTCCCAAAGCGCGTACCCGCAGCGAAATCGCATGGACCCGGACCCCTCTACGTGCGCTCCGTAACCTCTGGTCGATACGGGTACGTGTACACTCGGTACGACACCCTTCGGTTTTTTGAGCTTCGACACGGAAAACCGATCTTCCGGTCGAAAATGAAAGAAATAAAAAAATTTATTGAAGGATTATCGATGCGCGATAAACTGTACGAGAAAAATGAGGATTCGTTTCGTTTTAGGGTAAAAGTGATTAATATGGCCTGCTGCGGTTAGCGTAATCAAAGATATATGGAGCAGGTCAAATTCACCATTTTTACCCGAATGGGTAAAAATTGTTTTCCGGCCGAAAATGAATGAATTAAAAACTTTATCGATGAATCATTGATACGCGATAAACTGTGCGAAAGAAAATGACGATTCGTTTCGTTTTAGGGTAAATCTGAGGAATATGGCCTGTCGATTAGCACGCAAATAAATTATATATAGACGAAGCCATATTTTTCACTTTTACCCGAAAGAAAAAAAAACCGTACGCACGGTCGAAAATGAATTAAATAAAAACTTTATCGAGGGATCATTGATAGGTGATAAATTGTGCGAAAAAAACGGCAATTCATTTCGTTTTCGGCTAAAAGTGATGAATTATATATGGGCCAGGCAATATTCACCACTTTTACCCTATTGGCAAAAAACCGCTCTTAAGGTCGAAAATGATTGAAATAAAAAATGTTATCGAAGAATCATTGATACGCGAGAAACTGTACGAGAAAAATTATTATTCGTTTCGTTTTAGGGTAAAATTGATGAATATCGCCTGCTCTGATTATCGCGTAAATCAATGCTATGTGGACCAGCCCATAGTCACCACTTTTACCCTAATGGCAAAACAACCGATTTTCCGGTAAAAAAATGAATAAAATACAAATTTTTATCGAAGAATCATTGATACGCGATAATCTGTGCGAAAAAAAATTATAATTCGTTTCGTTTCAGGGTAACAGTGAATATGGCAAGCTCCGATTAGCGCGTCGATCAATGATATATGGACGAGGTAATATTCACCACTTTTACCCTAAATGTCAAAAAAAATTACCGAACGATAATTGATAGTTGCGAAATTTTTGTAGCAGACAAAAATGTTCTGCAGCAGTCTGTACCGGTATCGGCGAGCGAGCGTTTACTTCGCGCAATTGCAGTAAATTACGCGATTTTTTATTACCATGTTTTTAATTTTTTTATTAAAGCTCCACTTTACTCTTTGCTTTGTTTTGTAATTATCGACGATGCGAACGGGTCAAGGGAGAGTCGAGCTCGGGTATGTGCACGGTGGGTTGGCGAAGTGCAGTGTCGGTATCGGCGATGCGCGTTGGTTGTACGTACCGAACTCTCATGCCGATATAAAATGCTCGCGTCGTGCCGATGCGTTAACACCGAGCGTGCGTAGACGCGGAGAAAATATTATTAACTGGCCGGCTCGCGCGAGCCGTGTGCGAAAGCCCGTGAGGGTCGGCGACGCGCTACTATATTTATCTAAGCACTATTTTATCGCCGCATGTATACATCGGCGGGCCACTCAACGCGCGGCGATAAAGTAAATTTATTCGACGACCGTAATGCGTTTTCAAGCCGCAAACATGACATAAGGACAAACGTTAATTAACCCGACATCGATGAGTCTATAATCGTGACGTAGAATTCAAAAGCAAAGCTCCGACTTATCGACAAACATGCAGTATCGTCGTCGATCACCCCAACTCGACGTAGCTCAGGTGTCGTGAAGCGAATCCGAGACCGACTGTATCGGCATAGGTTATCTGCAGTTTCCCTACGCCTTTAGTTTCGCTTTGGTCGTAAGCCTAAGCGAATGCGATCCAGGGCGGGAAGTTGACTTTAGCCGCAGAAATGAGGCGACTCGGTGCGTAAGGATAAAATCAAAAAATGGAGAAAAAAAGTGAGTAGTGTAAAAGTGGGGAATATGGCCCAGTCCATATATCATTGATTTACGTGTTAATTGAGGTGGGCCATATTCACCCCTTTTACCCTACTAGTAATTACGCATCAACCGATCCGGTCCGTTCGTAAGTAGCTTTGATCAGCCGGGTTCAATACAGATTAAAGAACTGTATTTATCTAAGCTTTATTTTATCGCTACAGGTAGGGTAGAGCGGGACAAAATGGGGCAACGGGACAAAACGAAGTTTTTGGGCAAAACGTCATTTTCCAATAATTTTTGACTGCCCGAATTCGCCCTATCGGATACATCAGGCTTTTCTGCCCAGTTTTGCCACCTTGTCCGATCCAAAAATTATTGGAAAATTTAGTTTTGCCGAAAAACCCCGTTTTGTCTCGTTGCCCCATTTTGCCCCGCTCTCCCCTATACATCAGCGAGTTACTCAGCATGCGGCGATAAAGTAAATTTATTCGAGGAGCTTTAATGCCTCTCCAAGCCGCAAACATGACACAGGGACAAACGTTAATTAACCCGACATCGATGAGTATGGACTCATCGATCGATTACGGAATCGTGACGTAGGATTCAAAAGCAAACCTCCGACATATCGAGAGAACACGAAGTATCGTCGATCACCCGGGACGTAAATCGTCAAAAAAGTGCAAAGACTCTTGAGAACGCGCACAAATTGGCACGACGGAAGCGCCCCTCTCGTCCATCCATTAAATAACTCAACGCGCGTACCACATACGTATAATTATGGGTTTTCACGTATGAAATTATACGGAGGTGAAATTTACAAGCGTCGAAGAGTCCGATATTTCGGTGCTCGCCGCGGAGAGAGGTACCGCTTCCTTCCGCAATTATATTACGTACATAGTACACAGCCGAACGTTTATATATATTTAATACGCATATACATACACCTGTCGCCGGTGAGAGGTAAACGAGTGCCGTCTAGCGAGGGACCACCCGTGCAACGACACGGGGGACTGCAGGGTTGAAGAGAGATGGGAATCGAGCAACGGTCCAAAGTTATATATATACATGCGCTCGCGCGAGAGGCGCGCCTGGGCATTAAAATCAGCCGAGAAAATAATTTAGAGCATGAATTATTGATTACGGGCAATTGATTTTGAGCGATCACGTTAATGCCCATGATCGAGCCGATGTGACGCGATAGCCCCCCCCCCCCCTCTCTCCGGCTTTAAACACGCTCTGATTTGAATTCGCGCCGAAGATCCTCTTCGTTGCCCCGGTGCCGAGATGCTGTGTACGTTGCAGGCTCCCTTCGCGGCCCCGAGGGCATCGCGGCTTTTACTTACGTTCCAGGCTTAATGTGTGCTTGATCGGGCGAGGACGAGGGGAGGGGCGATATAGTACGCGGAAAATCATCTTCCCGACTGACGGGACATTTTCCAGTTAGCCAATTACACCGATAAATCGTCGCACCCAATATTATCGGTTCGCCGATTGCCGCTCGCGACGCGTCGCCAACATGCGTAGCGAGAAGAGGATTATGAGATCGTGGCCCTGAGAACATCCTGCGGACGTGCCCCGCTTTGCCAGAAAACGTCATCGCCCTCTTATCGCGATTCACCGATGTTCTGGAACTTCGGCAATGGAGTAAAGAAATTAATCTTTCCTCGCTAGTCTCGCGATTCTCCAATGTTCTGGAACTTCGGCAATGTAGTAAAGAAATTGATCTTTCCTCGCTAGTCTCGCGATTCACCGATGTTCTGGAACTTTGCTAATGGAGTAAAGAAATTAATCTTCGCTCGCTACACAAAAAAAAAAATATCATTGAATCAAGTAAAATTGCTTGCGGGCTGCCAATGAAGTAAAAACTTTGTTTCAATTCTACTCTAAATTCGTACAATTTCATACCGGATTGAAACGATAACATGTCACCTTGACAGTCTTGCTGTCGTTGTTTCAGTATCATATGGAATTGTAAGAATTGAAAGTAGAATTGAAACAAAATTTTTATTCTTCGGCAGCCCGCAAACGATTTTTTTTTCCGCTAGTCTCGCGATTCTCCAATGTTCTGGAATTTCGGCAATGGAGTAAAGAAATTAATCTTTCCCTGCTAGTCTCGCGATTCTCCAATGTTCTGGAACTTCGGCAATGGAGTAAAGAACTTAATCTTTCCCCGCTAGTCTCGCGAATATCAATGGACCCGAAACCGGTAAAAAACATCGAGTGAATGATTCGATGGAAAATTCAATGTACTTCTGTCCGTCCTTCCGTTGACGATTGCCTAAAAGAAAAAAATATGCAAATAGATGCAGAGGCAGAAGTGATAGTCGATTCGAACCGGTCTTCTCGATCGGCGATCTCGACTAGACGTGACGCGACCGCAATGAGCGTAATGACGCTCGATCGGCGCGGCCGAGGACGATTCCGCATCGCCGTACCGAGTTGCGCCGCACGAAGATATGCATCCTTCGCCGCGGATAGCCGGGGAATGCATCGTGCCGGTACTCTTCGGCAATGCCTCAGCTCCGTCTCCCGATGTATACTTGTTGTATATGCGGTGTGAGTTCCACGTCCCGCGAAGGCTTCAATCAACTCCGCCGTCGCCCCGGGCCGATCCGATATCAGACATTAGGTACCCCACGTCCGAACGCGCCGGGATTCTGATCCACCGACGCCCACCGGAGCGCGCACACCGGTACACCATCCCCGCGTCCTTACGATCCCTAAGAACCTACCTGCCGTTCGATCTCGACTCATCTTCGCTTCCTAGAACGCCCTCACCTCTTTCCTTTTCTCTTCCTCCAATCCTACATACCGATACGTCATAGCTGCTTCGAGGGATGCTTGCGAGATCGAAGGTAATACATCTTCAAAGAGAAACGAACCATGCGGAGTCAGTAAAGTCGGCTCTGACGAAGCGACGTCGTTTACGACTCCGCATTATGGTTTTATGAGGGGGGCCACATGTATACGCTTCTAACGCCTTGGGACAATTCGGCGCAGAGGAAGGTACCCAAACCGATGGAACTCCAGCCATCCGATCCACGCCGGGTCGTCAGTGTTCCCGGAAACTCGAGCTCCGGAATGGTCTTGGGTAGACAGGTTGCCGAAGAGACATCCACGCAACCCTGCATCGGCAATGTCTTAAACACTGAGCGCAGCGATTCTTCGAGGTCTAATCGACCATGAACGTGGACGCGTTACCGGTTGTTTTTGCAGATTCGTTACGCTCCGCGTTTGCCGCCGGTGGTGTTTCTCGAGAGTCGGAGTAATATCGGACACTCGTGAGATTTATGGGTACACTCGCGTGCTCGGTCATTTCGGCTCGGAGCCCGTTCGGCCGGGTTGCAACCGTGAATCGGATCGTGCACAGTTGGAGCCAATGTGGAGCATCGATCTATCGTAGCGGGTAACGGCGGGTCAACTTTAACTGATAATCTGTATCGACTTACCGGCGAAGGGATATCCAGTGAAGTAAGGGGGCATGTTGAGAGTGCTGACTGCCATCGGAGTTGTAGCGTTGCCGGTTCTCTCAACAATCGCACACTCTCCGTCTCACTGTTCGACGACAGATCGGCAGCGATCAACGATGTGGTTGGTGAAGATTTGCCGATGTTAATAAACACTGTGCGCGACTCGAACGTTATTGTCAAGCACTTCGCGATAACACTTGATCTTGACGATGGAACCGGTCGATCGGATCGGTAACTCAGCTGGCGGCCGGTCGATGTCGGTCGATGTCGTACGGAGTCGGGGCCGAAGAGGAGCGACGAAAACTTGTGCCAATATCCGCGAACGAAAACGATCTGGTTTCTCCTGTGACGGCTGTCAAGCGTGGACCTGTTGTGCTCGGGGTCTCGACTCGAACTGGTGAGCCAACTCCAGAAGTGGGAACACACTGACGCTCCGGCTGCTGCTGTTCGTGTAATATCCGTGACCGGGGGCCAACGGCGCGTTTAAAGGCAAAGCCAGACTGTTCAGCGGCAGTCGAAAGATGAAGGTTGAAAGGAGAGAGCAGATCAAGACAGGCTCCGCCTTCTTCGTCGTCGAACGCGAAGAAAATCGCGGCACGACCATCCTTCCAAGATACAAAGGCTGCATTGGCCGCTTTGTGCCTCGCGGACGGCAACTTGTTCCTGGAGAGGTGGCCTCTCCCAAGACTCCGCCTGCGCCCGATTGAATCAGCTCGACACGACTCTCCACCTACGCTCCGATCCCACATGCATACCTCTTCGAACAAACGACGCATTAAAGGTTACCTTCATGTTTTCGCACCTTGGAAATTCGCCCATTAACTTTTACCTGTTAATCGATTATTTTTCTTCTGCAGGGTGTAGCCAACGTAGTCTTGCGCCGTTGGTCGTCAACGGATTGGCTTTCATTACTGATAATTCTAAGAAAAACATTTAAAACTGTGATTTTTTTTTTTTTTTTACTGGTTTGTGGTTTTTTTTGTTGTTGTCGTCATTTCGATGGTTTTTCGTCGCGTGAGGACGTCTTCCCGTATGGTATGGAGGAATATCCTTTTTTTAATTTCCAAGGGTACGGCATTAGATTTCGGACATTTAAGAAGAGGTTCCCCGTAGCGACCGACACAGAGTTCGTCTAACACGCGTGTAATCACTCGCCACGGCGTCGTCCTGTTTCCATGTGTTGGCCACATCAGCGGATTCCTAAACCTCCAGCGGCTACGACGACGACGCTGACGACTCGTTTAAATGGGCATTGGCAATTCGGCACAATGGACGTGTACTAATGCATGACGTCGGGCGTGAACGGCCCAAAAACTGCATCTCGCATTGTCTACAGTCGTGAATTATTACTTTTAATTTTTTCCGTCGATGCGTAACTACGGCAAAAACTTGGACAGAAACAAAGTTCGGATTCCTCTTCCTGCTGTCAGCGCTCTCGAAGATGCGGTGATTGGACGCCTATCCTTAAATATTGTAAATATTTAATAGTTCGAGGCCTTTTCTTTTACAAGAAATTTCGGATTTTTTTCAATGTCCTCGTATTTGCTTTTCAAGGACATTAATCCTGGTATCAACAATTATTTGGATAATGTATGAAAAATTTTCAAGAAAGTTGACACTACGATGATTTCGGCTCCCTTGGCGGAAACATCATTGCACTGAGAACAAGAAATGATTGGATTAACTAAGGCGCTGTGACATACGTTCGAAGGTGTTCTTCAGTTGGTAGAACATAAATATTACACTGTTAAAAAAATGGTAAATTTAATGTATCGATATAGGAAGCTTTTATGCATAAACCTGTATATTAAATTCAATGTACAAATATTATGTAACATTAAGTACTTTTAAAGTAGTTTTATAATACTTCGGCTTCTATTAAAGAACTTTTATTAAAAATACCACTTTTTATCGTTTTTTATTTACCGTACATTCATTTTATCCAACATTTGTATATTAAATTTAATATACTAGTTTATGCATAAAATCTTCCAATACAGGTACATTAATTTACAGACAGACATTTTTTACAGTGTAGTATGAACCAACAAATTTTGAATCGCTCACACCATATCATCGTTTAACAAAACAATGCTTTATTTGTACCAAAACAAATAAATGCTACATTAAAAAAAAAATTTAACGTACACTGCTATTGATGAATGACTAGTCAGTTTTCTTATAGCGGCCCTATTCAGACTATCCAGACTGGAAGTTTTTGTGCAAAAACTGGTACATTAAATTTAATGTACAATCGCGATGAAAAATTAGTGTACTCTTGCAGTGAAATTAAAGCAAATTATTGGAATTAAAGCACTTTTATAGTAAAATTAAAGTACATTATCAAAAGTAAGATATTTCTAAAGGTTTAATTATACGCCACATTAATTTGTCATCACAGTCGTACATGAAACTTAATATACTAGTTTTATGCATGAAAACTTTCAGTACCGGCACATTCAATTTCATACAATTTTTTTTTTTTTACAGCGTATGTCACCGTCACCGCAACTTTTGGTTAAGCCAACCATTTCTTTTTCCAGCGCGCGATAGGAGTCCTTTGCTCGAGAGCCTTTCACCATCTTCCAAAGTCGAATAGTCTCGCCGGATCCGAGATTGGCTGCCTATGGATAATGGGTGATTCCGCAGAGGAGAGCGTGCGAGCGTTTATGCCCCGTTGGCGGTAAATACATTGCGATAGCACGTGTCGTGATTGTAGTTTATGGGGACGCTGATTGCGGTAGCGTGGGACGGGTGCGGACCAACGTCGCCCCCGTCCCGGTTGCCGGTCCAAGCGTCTTATACAATATCTGGATGTCGTGGTCGTCGTCGTCGCCGTCGAGACTGCCAACGCGTTCAATCCTCTCGCGCACCATACTGCGATACAATTACGTATACGTATCCATTCCCATGTCAGTGTTTCATTTAGTAATCATTAAGATATGCATTATCCCATAATGACGAGGTGCCGGCCGGCGCATACCGTGACCGATCAGGCACTCCGATTCTCCGTTCCCGCTGCCGTTGCCTTTTCTTCGCTCGCTCGCTTCGAGAGCTACTACCACCACACTGGTAACATAAGGGAACGCGCATAAATTCAATGCAAAACGCCCCTGCGTATTCCCAACTGCATTCTGCGGCGGTCGAGACACGACACCCGATGAAGTCCCAATGATATCCGAAGTATATTCATCGTTGATTCATTAACGTTCTAAATTTAGTCTACTACCGACATCGATATTTCATCGAAGCCGACTCGTGTCGTCGTGTTTCGTCGAGCTCGGATCTCCGTACAATAAATTTCGACGAAGTTCCTTCGGAAGTAATACGATTTTCATCAAGCTTTGTAATTTCTTTGTTCACTTACCGATTTGACGGAAACAGATGAAAATTGAATGTAAGGGAACTTAAAATTTGCTTACATTACTTATATTAATTGAACATTGATGCCCTTTTTGGTAAAATAATAATGATAGACATTAAAATTACAAATCTTTTGCCGGAAATTTACTATTTTTATTAAAAATAAACAATTTACTGTAACATTGCAACGCACATGTATTTGTAATTTATGTATACATTTAATATTTTAAAAAATCTTCTAATACCGTTCATTAATTTTGAAACAACATTTTTTCGCGGTGTAGAGTTAGAAGAGAATTTATTAGAATCAGAAGAGAAATTTGTCACTGACGCATTGCGGAAGAAAAATAAAATAAATGATTAATTCATACATTATCTCGGTCTCGGTACACGCTATGCGAGCAGATAGTATAATAAACAATTTACTGTAATATTGCAACGCACATATGTTTGAAATTTCAGAAACAGTTTATGTAAAAAAAAATCTTCCAATATCGTTCATTAACTTTGAAACATTTTTTCGCGGTGTAGAGTTAGAAGAGAATTTATTAGAATCAGAAGAGAAATTTGTCACTGACGCATTGCGGAAGAAAAATGAAACAAATGATTAATTCATACGTTATCTCGGTCTCGGTACACGCCATGCGAGCAGCTAGTATAATAAACAATTTACTGTAACATTGCAACGCCCATGTGTTTGAAATTTCAGAAACAGTTTATGTAAAAAAAAAATCTTCCAATACCGTTCATTAATTTTCAACCAACATTTTTTCACAGTGTAGAGTTAGAAGCGAATTTATTAGAATCAGAAGAGAAATTTGTCACTGACGCATTGCGGAAGAAAAATGAAACGAATGATTAATTCGTACGTTATCTCGGTCTCGGTAGATGCCATGCGAGCAGCTAGTAAATGTTGAATCTCTCATTGCCAAGCCGCGAGATCGAGAGAGAGAGAGAGAGATCGCCGTGCGATCGAGCACAATGCTCGCCGCCGTCCCAAGAGCGAGTTCCATCGTATGCAACCCGCGAGCACCGGGTGTAACGGGCGTGTATACCGACTACCATCGCTACGCTTTGTAACACAACGGACATAACCGAACGGATATCTCAATCTCTGCTCAAGCGAGCTTCGAGTCCCAGGAGCAATTTTCAAAGTGAACGGGGTGTACGCATAAGCGAGAACCGCATATTGGTGTTCCGCTGATGGTGATTCGAGCTGCAGGAACGCGAGCTGAAAGAGAGTTCCCGCTGTTCGGATGATCAATCGGCCCGTCCCAACTGACGTTTACGAATGGTTATACGCTGATTCCCCCGCGTGTCTTCGGAGGAAACGCGAAGAAAAAAAAAAAAGTCTCTTTACTCCTCTGCTCAGGTGAATCGAGCATGAGGAGTGGATGGTCGAAGAAGGGATGAGAAATTTGTCTCGTCTCTTATTTTCCCGAGGAACGCGAGAGATTGGTCGATTCCACCTATAAACTGTTCCATCGGATGCGATTGTTCGGGGTCCTCGGTGTATCGTTCGTCGGGCATTGCCCAAGGGATCGGGCCGGTCGGCCGGGAAACTCTCGGCGAAATTCAATGAACCGTCTCGCTAACAGGCAGCGAGTTAAATTGTACTGAGGAAATAGTGGGAGGGAAGTGTCCCTGGGCGTGAAGTGCCGCGGATTCCCTGAGGACTCGATCCACCTAATTGTTTCCCATTCACCTCTTTTGGTCTTGCGTTCGCGCGCCGGCAATTGAGGAGGAACGACGGAAGAAGAGGAGGCGGAAGAGCGGGACAGTGTCGACACGGAAAGCTGGAAAGATAGGCGTGTTTGGTGACTCTCGCGATGGGCTTTTTCCACCTCTCGCACCTTGCGAGAATTTCTCTATCCATATATCTCCGCGCCGTAACTATTACTCATGCATTGACGTATTTTGACAAGTCAGTTAGGAATCACAGTGGCAAGAGTTTACCCTCCTACGTGGAGTCGAACATCCGACAATTTGCTCGCGGTAAGGTGAGAGAATCGACGCGTCGAGAAGTGGGCGTGATCGCCGACTCCGCTAGCCTCGCGCGCGGATATGATTAATTTTTCTCTCAACGGGTGCTGCCGCTGCTGCCGGAGAACGAGGAGGGATGCTGCGGCTGTCGGTCGGTTCGCCAAATCCCTCGACGCTTTTTAACCTTTTGGGGGATAGGGTAAAAGTGGTGAATATGGCCCACCTCGATTAACACGTCAATCAATGATGTATGGACCGGGCCATATTCCCCACTTTTACCTTATGTTTGCCTTTCGCCGGGAACACCGGATAGTGTTGTCGTCTAGGTGACGCGACATCCAATCTCCTTGCGGTTCGAGAAAAATTGGGATGAAAAAACGAAAAGTGGAATTTTACATCGGGACGAGATAAGACAGCGGCGCTAAAGAAACCGCTGCCCTCGGCCGAAGTCTCGATTCTGCGGCTATCGGTCGGTTCGCCAAATCCCTCGACGCTTTTTAACCCTTCGGGGGATAGGG
>JAPYZC010001522.1:0-19107 GCA_030522665.1 Ichneumoninae sp. A BG-2022a | reverse complement strand
TCTAAGAGCCGAATACGCTTGCTCCATAATAGCAATGAGCCTTTTGCACTTTTTCGAATCCATTTTTATAACTCATAGATATGCACATATGAGATAAAACGGGGAGACTAATTTGAATCGTAAAGAAGTTCACGAGACAAATGTAGACTGAGCACTGACCAAAAGAAAGCTAAAATCCACTACTCTGTTTCTCGTTCAGCCCTCTCATGGACTCATGCAGACTTAAGAAATAGAACCAATCGATGCAGACTCGCTATCCGTGGGCCCAAACAAAATCTTTGACGGTTGACAAAAATGGGAGAGATAAAGGTGGTAAGATGGGAGAATGCGTATGGTTGACGGAGAGGGACATACCCTCAAGATGCCTCGCGCTCCAGGCGTCTCGTGGCAGCATCTATAGCGGGTATATCATAGGCTTTGTAGGATAAACGTCGCTACACGCGGACCGATACTGTTTAGTTTAACTAGCCTGCGACCGATTTTCTCCAAGACACAACGCTCGGTGGACTCCACACCCTCTTATTTGTATACAAATACTCATTGGCGCTATATATTTCAAGTTGAGAGGTCTGTGGTACTTGAACGAGTCTGACCCTTCGTGACTAACATTCGATTTTAACGCCAAAGTGTTTATTTGTGAAACACCAAAGGCTGAGGAGACTCGCCCCCTTCGGGGGTCACCCATCAACCCGGGGCCGACCACCCGTCCACCGCCACCCACCAACCCATCGACCAATCACCCATAAAAATAAAATTATAAAAAATAAAATTTCATCCACCCACCTCCCACCTCCCATCTCCTCACCACCCACCGCTGCATGCCGCTTGCGGATCACGTAAAAATAAAAATTCAACCACCCCACCACCCACCTGCCGCCTCCCACCTCCCACCTCCCCGCCACCCACTGCACGCCGCTCACCGAATCACACGAAAAAAAAATTCTACCAACCACCCACCACCCACCACCCACCACCCACCGCATATCGCTCGCTGATTCATGCAAAAAGAAAAAAATTCAGGAAACCCACCCATCTACCACCACCCACCACCCACACCTACCCACCCACCATCCACACCCACCCACCCACCACCCAGTGGTTCGAGTCCGAGCTAAGTGGTTCGAGTCTAAGCTAAAAAGTGTCGGTAAATGTCGGTGCAGATCCCTTGAGTTAGAACCGGCCTTGCTTATCTACTTTGCGCGGGATTGTCATCTATGGGAAAATATCCGTATGATTCCGATTTAAATGCAGCGCAGACAATTCCCATTCAGAGCAATGGAATTGACCAGTTTCTTCCTGTAGGTTCCTATTAAATATTGCTACTAATACCGGTTGGCGCCGATTAGATTGTTAACGAGGGAAGGGATTGAGCTCCCACGCCAGACAAAGAGCTGTCCTTAGAGGAGGCTAGCTACGGGTTCCCCGGAGAGAGGGGCAGAGGGAGGGCACGGAGGCACCTCGCCCCTGTTTAGACAGAGCGTTGGCCTTGAAAAAGGCCGTTCCTGCCAAGTGGGTTTTTTATTGGTGTGCCGAGTGCGGGTGTTCCTGAGGAGACAGCGTAGGGTCGAGAGAGCCGGAGGGAGCGGATCTGGAGATGGAGGGTTCAGAAGAGTGTGGAGCGGAGGATAGGTTCTGGGGGATGTAAGGTGAATAAGGTGCGGGAGGAGTGCCGAGGAGGAATTTTATCCGGGGAATCGGAGGAGAGGAGGAAGTGGGAGGACTAGGTTTTAAGGCGGGAGGGAGCGAGGGGTGGAAGAGTCGGGGTCGAAAAGAAGGTGGATTCGTTTGGCTAGTTGTTGAGTTCGGAAACTATGGGTAGGATCACGGGGGAATCGAGTGAGGTGACGGAGCTTTGGAGGAGTTTTGGGTATGGGGGTTACAGGCGAGGGAGGATGAGGGAAGTCGCTGAGGATGGCCTCGATCTCCGGGTCGTGAGGAGACGGCACCGGCGGTCGGGGTGGAGGTCTAGGTTTCGGAAGTAAAGGAAAGGGAGGGGTTGTTGCTCTAGCACTACCTCGGTCAGAGAATTCCTGTCGATGGCCCGGGCGGTAGCAAATTTCAGTAACGAATACCGATCGTTGCTATATGCTATTGCAAGTTGGAATTTCGGCGGCGGGGGTGTTCGTCGGGCCAAAGGTTCCCTAGGGGATCTGATCTGGGGACCGAATTGTTTCTTAGGGAGCGGCTGAAAATTCTCCAGTCGGTTCTCCCGTGAGTCCGAGTTTTCGTCCGGAGGTTCGGCCTCGCGGGCACCTAGCGCTTTCTTTTGTTCTAAGAAAGTGAGGCGCTTTAGTCGCCGCTTTTGGCCAGCTCGATGCCTGGGCATGGTGGATGCCGAGTCGGGCAGCTGAATGATGCCCGAGCCATGGTGAGCCCGGCCTTTTATACGCTCGCGGAGGGAAGTTGGCCCGGGTAGTGGGAACGATCGCTAGGCGACGTTATTAAGCGAAGTGGAGGGAGTTACTCGCTACACGCTTCACTTGGAGAGGGGCACGTGCTTTGTGCCTCGCTCTATACTCGACGGTAGGGAAGAGTTCGCTAGTACCGACATAGGATAAGTTGCGTCACGGTCAGTAAGGTAGGGAGTTTTGTCTAAGTTAGGAGAATTTATGGGCGCGGAGCGGAAGAGAACGTCGGCACGGTGTTCGTGCCTTACGTTCAAATGTCCGGCAGCGAAGCCGCCTGGAGACTGCTGCGAGGGAGCTCCGGCACGTTGTTCGTGCCGGGAGCGTTCTAGGTTTTAGGAGGATGACTAAACGGACCCTGAAGAGAGGATCAAGGGAAGAGGTCCCGCACGCGGCCTAAAGAAAGCGTCGGCACGGTGTTCGTGCCTTACTCTTGAATCCCCGGCAGGGAAGCCGCCTGTGGACACCGCGAGCATCTGAGGGTCTAGGCCGAAAGGCTGCTGCCTATATGGCCGAGCGCGGACCCTGGAGAGAAGGGCTCCGGCTCGAGAAGTTTCCGGATGGGAATATTCTCGGGGTAACGAGAGTAATTTACACGGGTTTAGATACGAAGAAAAAGTCAAGGCTTTATTCGGACAGAGTTCCGTTCTAGACACGGTGAGCCGAGCGAATGCTGCTCTCTGGCAGTTTGAGCTGCCTTATATAGGGAGACCCGCACCGGCCGGCAAGCGTGAGCGGTAGTGAGGGAAAGCTTTTAAGGCGGCTCTCCACCGGAGTCTAAGGCCGCGACCGATGCACCAATGGGAGGCGAGCGGCCGCGGTACCCCGGCTCCGGCGGAATAGCCAATCGCGTCCGACAGCCGTCCGATGCGAGTCCCGTACAATATATTTTCTTCTTTTTATTATTTTAAAGAGGTATTTCGGGATCCTCGAATGGGGTGTTTTGGAATTGAAGTGGCGTATAACAAGATCCGATTGACGTGAACGGTTGAATATTCCCATTGATACCGATTCATGGGTTACTATAGGTTACTGTAAATTCCCATTGCACGGGATTGTCGTCTATGGGAAAATATCCGTATGATTCCGATTTAAATGTAGCGCAGGCAATTTGCATTCAGTTCCTATTAAATATTGCTGCTGATACCGGTTGGCGCCGGTAAGATCCGATTGACGTAAATGGCTGAATATTCCCATTGATACCAATTTAATAATTTACCATACCATTAATATAATTTCCGATTGAACTTCATTACTTCCGATTAAATACCAATAGGATAAGTCCATGTAAAACCGAATACGGAGCAGCAGTCTACAGTCGATTCATCCGTCCAGGTACGTAGTATTACCTATTTATTCCTATTGAGTACAAGAATGGTTATGAATTGGAAATCCCCCTGACAAAAAACTCATTCATACCGATTCATTTTTTTTATTGGTTTTAATAGGATTTTCTAAGCAGGGAAGCTTTGAACTCACTTCCGACAACTCTACCTGCCAAAAAGCCTTGGACGCGTCTAGAACTGTGAAAATCTTAGTTTTTGCCATTTTTGACGCTATTTCCTCAAACGTCGGCAGTTATAATTCTCTCTCAGAAGGCATGAGTTTTGCGGATCGAGGCAAACTCTAAGCGAATTGTCCGGTTTTTTCACAAGTACTACCGGGTTCTCGAATTCTGTAGGCTCATCTATTCGCTTGATGATTTCATCGCGTTTCATACTCATAAGTTCAGCCTGATAAGCTTCTAATACTTTGAACGGTACTTTTCTACAAGGTTCTATTTTCCCTACGTATCCAGGCTTCATTTTGAAATCATAAACGTACCTGAGCTTGCCAATGCCTTCAAACAGGTCTTTATTTTCCGATATCAAACTTTTTGTATCTGGATCGTTAGTTAGTTAGCTGTACGTTCGCTACGCGAGTCAAGAGATTCAACTTTTTTATGCTCGGCAACCCCATGAGAGGTTTTGTTTTCTCGCAATCGACCACGTAAAATGAAAGATTTTTTTTTCCTGTTTTTACTCTACGCTAACTCTACTTTACCAACAACCGTGAATATCGATCCGTAGAAATTTGACAGTTTTTGTTGTGTAGTTTCGAATTGCTTTTGCGGACCGACTTTTGTCTAATTTGAAAGATACTTTTTTTCCGGTCTCTGAAAATATAACTTTCTCGAACCAATCTGTCATCGTACGATTGCTATCGTTAACATTTACTAAGAAAATCGTATCGGACTCTTCTGTTATCGCGTCTTTTTTTTTACGAATACTTGCGCGAAGTGATTATATCCATTGCATGCTTTGCATCCTTATTATAAGCTGGACATCTATTCTGTTGGTGTCGATAACCGCATCGTCTGCACGACAATTGACTCTGACTCTGCTGTTGGTTTGGCGGGCCGTTGCTCTGCTGCTTCGGTGACGGGCCTTCGCGGCCATTTTGCTGTTGGTTCTGTTGCTGCCCTCTGCCTCTACCGCCACGGTACTGATTGCGCCCTCTTCCGGACGGTTGCTGCTGCTGCGTTGACTTTTGGTTCGTTTGTACGACGTCAATCTTCTCGCTCGTTTTTAGCGTCTCTATGCGTTCGTTGGCTAATTCTGCTGCCTTGCATAGTTGCACACATCTGTCGAAGGTCAAGTTTTCTTCTCGGAGCAGCCGATCTTTTAGCTGCGTGTTTCTTATGCCACTGATGATGCGCTCTTTTATCAAGCTATCTTTCAGGGCACCAAACGAACAATCGAGACTTAACTTTTTCAGGTCCGTCAGGAAAGAATCGAATGATTCATCCGATTTTTGATTCCGTTGGAAAAACACATGTCTGCATACACTCTCATTTTTCTTTGGCACACAATGATCTTCGAAAGCTTTCACTACTTTGTCGAAGGTTTTGGCGTCCGTTTCGCTGAGTTCAAACGTGTCGAATTTTTCTTGCGCCTTTTCTCCGATGGCGTGAAGCAAGATGACGATCTTGACTTCGGCGGCTTTGTTCGTCAATTCTGTGGCTCGCAAATATATTCCGTACTTCTTGAGCCACTTTTTCCAGTTTTCGGAGATGTTTCCATTGAAGGAGAGAGGTTCTGGCGGCTTCAAGTTTAGCGAGTGCTGCGCCATATTTTCCTCGTCGATTCCCGGTCCAGGTGTCTCGTCAGCCAAGGGACTCTCGCCGTTCGGTTCCTCTTCTACGATATTTTTGTCTACGGCGTCCTCGAATTCACTCAACTGTGCGTCGCTATCGTGTCCAGACTGCGCCATGTAATAAGTAGATGTTCATCTTGTATGGTAACGTAATTTATTACAGAATATAGAGGAGAGATTTCTATAACGTGTTCACAGTTTTCGCCCTCTTGGCTAAAGGCGCTTGCAGCGGCGCTACCGCCAAGCGGCTTACCAAGCACTATCGTGACATTACTTTTTATCTAGGAAAATACTTGACTCTTAATCTAGGAAAGTGTATGGTTAAAGCTATCGATTGATGTGAAAATCATCCTCGAATTTACTTTTGTCACGTTTCACAACGCCATTCGTTTGCCTGTTCCGCCTTATAGGGGTCGGGAATAGGGCCCTAGTGGACCGATTTGACCCGTTTTTACGGTCAACTTAGGGTCTATCGACTGCAATCGGTCAAATATCAGTCAACTTTGAGTCAATTTTACCTAAAAATCATCAACCGCCTCGTATTTGATAAACTTTTATTGACTTGACTGATTATTGACGAATTCACGAAGGTGTTGTTTGGTTAGTTTATGACTGACTTATGATTAGTCGATTAATATTGGCCTCAAAATAATGAAAGGTCAATTAATGTTCGGCTTTTATCAACTTAACCATATATCAACTCAATTTGGTAAACTTCGTTCGGTCAATTTAAGGTCGACTTTTGGTTTATCAATTAAGCTTAAACTAAAAGTTCTAGTTAATACACTAAAAGCGAAGTTCTAATTAATCCTCCACGATTAAACTTAGAGGATCGTCAGCTCCCATTACGGTCGACTTTTAGCGATTTGATCAATTGTTGACCGAATTGGAATGGTTATTAGTGAATGCTTAAGCCGCTAGATGGCTTGGAGGATGAAGATGGCCCTGTTATTTCTCGCAAGCGATCCTGTACCTAGCAAGTTATTATATAAGGAACAAACTACGATCTTATAGCATGTAAGTTCACAGGTACACGAGGACCTTCACTTCATTCACAGCGGCGGGACCGGCTCCCGCTCACACTCACCAAAACTGAGACAGCGCATGCCCCGCCCATACTAACTATCGAACACGACAAAGAGCTTACTGTGTCGATCGATATTAGCTCCGTGGTGGAGACTGTTACAGAAACCGAGTGCGCACAAATCGAGGTCCTCGTGTAGTAGAACCCGCATCAAGTTGATGGACCGCAAACGGACCAAAAAATGGACATGTCCATTGGGGAACAAAACGGACCGCAAAAAACGACAAAACGGACTGTACATTTTTTGTTGGCATTTGGTCTTTTTTCTGTTGCGGAAACCCAAAACGGACCGAACGTTTTTTTCGAAAAATCTGCTTTGGTCCGTTTTCGGTTCCCGCAACCGAAAAAGGACCAAGATCGTATTTTTATTCTGTCCTTTCATTAAAAACTGAATTAAAAGCAAAACAACAAATAAATTAAAAAACTTAGCCAAAAATTTAAATAAAAAACGTCCGGTCCTTCCACGGCTTCTGCAACCGAAAAAGGACCAATCTAAACGTACGGTCCGTTTTACCGTTTTTCTGGTCCATTTCGTTCCCCAACAGACGTGTCCGTTTTTCGGTCCGTTTTTTACTTTTTTCCCTAAAAGCAGCCGTCCGTCAACTTGCTAGGGACACTATATAAAAAGCCGTCTATCGTAAACGTGACATCGTTTGTTCTCAACAAACGATGTCAACAGTAGGGAAAAGAAGTTTAATCAATCAGAGGTATAAATATATCGTATACGACTAAGAAGTAAACAGTATGTCAAATGTTAGTCGACCGATTGGAAGTCGACCATAAACGGACTCACACCACTCTGCTTAAACAAGTCAAATTTCGGTTAACTCGCTGAAAGTCGACAAAACTCTGCTGAATTGTGTCGGATTTCGGTGAACTCATAAAAAATTGACCGTAAATCGACTCAATTGCTAAAGTAGAGTCAGTTCATTTTTGGTCAATCCAGTGAATGTTGTCCATTTTTCGACTCCCGTTGATTCAGACACGTTGTTGAAGGCGTTGCTGACACGTTGATATACAAGATGCTGAACATGACGGAGTTAAAAGCATTAAATAGATACAGATAAAAAGGTGTCATTTGTACTACTTGCGTAAAAATTGAAATATTGAAAAAAAAAATTGGAACACATAACTCCTATGTATTTTTTGTGCCGAGCACATCATCCATTTTGACGAAAAGCGAAAGGTTGGGGTATATTTTTTGCGCCAAACCTTCGTCTGCCTGCAGTTTAGCCTAAAAGTTAAATACGACTTTGATGTTGAAAATAGTTGAATATTGACATTTTCATAACGCTTCCTCATCAAAGTTGATAGTTGATGGCTGATGGCCGAAGGCCGATGGCCGATGGCTGATGGCTGATGATAAAAATTTCAACTTTCAACTTACAACTTTCATGAGGAAGCGTTATGAACATATCAATTTTTAACTTTTTTAAGTACTCTGACACTAAAATCTCGAACAAAAAAAAATTATAATATAGCTTCCTCTACGAGGAAGCAAAAAAATATCTGAAGGCAACACGTTATCGAAAGACGCAGTCCCGCGTCTTCGGAGTATTAGCGAAAATATATTTTATTTCACTCGGTGGGAAAACGGCGGTTTTTTCGCACGCGAAGCGTGCGAAAACCCCCATTTTCACACCTTGTGAAATAAAATTTTATCGAACACTCGTGCGAAAACGTTTCCTGAACTCGTGTGATTGCAACACTCGCCTTCGGCTCGTGCCGCAAAGTCACACTCGTCAGAACAAGTATCGAAATGTACTATTACCTCATAATGATGTTAAAATAATTGTGTAAAAGAAAGTATACGTTCTGATTCAACTGATTGATGATGACCCCACGGCATGGATATAGTATGCTGATTAGTACGGTCGGTGATCGTAAAAATATGTAACTTCGTTTCATATTGAACCGCAGTCGACTCTGTTAACTTTGTCCATGGTGGTAGAAATTGTTCAGTGTGTCGCACTTGTTGTATTTTGCCACAGACGAAAGCAACTGAACTGTAAAAAGGCTATAATTTTTCTCGAGAACAGCCGGAGTGCGATCTTGTGTTGTACTTTAGATTTACGGGTATTCGAAAACATAATAAAACCGTATACTACAAACTGATACACATAGCTGTTTTACGCATAGTCAGGCGCGCAGCGTCATCAGAAGCGCCGCCGACCGGAGTGTTGTAGAAAGGGAATGTAGCGGAAAGAGTGACGTGTTCATGAAATATGTACGACAACCATGGGATACCGCACGGGTGATCGTGAGTATGATAGGCATCATAATTGCAGCCGCATCAATCATTATACGCTAGCGATACATGAAAATGCAGAGGCATGTCATCACCACTGTCGGCGAAGGAACTACAGGCAGATTTCTATCTTGGCTCATTCGCCGTTTTCAAGCAATTGTCAGAGTTTCTATCCAGAATACTTTTTTAAAGGAACCGGCAGGGTAGTAGAAATAGTGAGCTGTATCCATGAGTCTCTTCGATCAGCCATACTACGCCTTAACCAAGGCTCACATGTCCCGAATAGGCATTTGGCCGGAACAGTCCAAATACGTGAGAATTATTTTGCCTTTGACGATGTTTGCCATAACATTGACACTCGCAGTACCCATGGTAACAGTCATTATCTGAGTGAATTTGAAAGGTTTTATAAACTTAAAAAAAATATATTACTACGTTTAACAGCTTATTCGATTACATGACGCTTGGCGAGACATAGACATTCTGGCACGTACCACGACAATCTTTCTCATCGGAATAGGAATTTTCTTCATTCTGTTCAGCTGTATTCAACGTATTGACAGTGTACGGTTCCGTTATATATATGTTTTACGAAAATATTCATGTTTAATCGAAAACTTTTCAGATTAAAGCGTTGATGAAGAATATAGAAGAGCATTGGGAAAGGTTGAAAAATACACCTGCAGTGATTGTCCTTCACAAGTACGCCGAACAAGGACACTATATCACCGTCGTTTACTCGAGTAAATAATTATTTTTATTTTTTACAATGCACGACTTAAATTTATCATTGTTCACTTTTTGCTTTTTCTTCTCCAGCATGTATCTATGTTGCCGTGACACTCTGCTACGGCTTATGTTTATCGCCTATAATATTTGACTTCGTGGATCCTGGAAATGAATCCCGACCGAAAATTTATATAGTCGAAGCAGAGTATGGTGTTGATGCAGATAAATACTGTTGGTTCATAATGGGTCATACATATATCGTAACGACGACGGTGATGGGTATTATGATTGGCATTGAATCAATGTATATTGTAGGGGTCGTTCATACTTTTGCACTTTTTGAAGTGGTTGGGTACGTATAATTGTTTCTTGAATAATTTGATCGGCCCAGACCGATGCTTTCCCCCTGGATGTACACCCAGTCCAGAGACAACCTGAAAACTGACCGCTCAATCGGTCCGCCTAACTAACTGTTGTCCTAAATCCCTTGGCAAAAATAAATACCGACTGACAAACGGATGGAAAATCGTTGCGTGGGTGTGTGCCGCTGAACCGACGGGTAAATCGACCAAGAACCGACTGATTTTTATGACGCTGAATCTAGCGGACAGAGAGCGCCAGCGGGACTATGTTCTGGACGTAAGTGTACGCGCCAGCGCTCTCGCCGTTCACCGAAGTGGCGGCAGCGAGCCCAGCATATACTATAGCGTTTTCTCAAACAAATTGCCACTATGTTACTCGTACTATGTCGCTCCTACGGTGTCACTCCTACTGTGTCACCCTCAGTGATGTGAGTCGGTAAATAACCGGTTAAATAGCCTGGCAAATAACCGCGGCTACTAACGTATTTTATCGACGGTAACTTATTCTGTGGTAGGCACTACCGACTCTGACGAAAATTGCATGTGCAAGATTCTGTCTTACGCTGTTCCCGCATCTTGATTTATTCCGTTCATTCCCCATAATGTCGTTACTGTAAACATTGCAAACGCAATGTTTAACGTTTGATCATATTACATTCTTTTTGGCGAATAACAAATTAACCAATTCTTAATAACTTCCAAGGAATAAGGATTGTTTAATAATGTCCAGGAATATTTTATTGAAGAAATAAAACGTTGATTAAATCATTCGCAATAACGTAGACATCTTATCAAATTTAAATTAAAAGTTGGCGTACGCTTGTCAAAACGTAACCGACCAAACCACTGTGAAAACCACGAGCTCCGCAGACCCAACAGTTCCGAGGGAAGCTTATGATGTCGTGGTTTTTAAAATAACCACTATTCAAACCACTGTAAAAACCACCTTCCGGATAAACTCTAGCGAGCTTGCAACACGGTGGTATTGTCGTAAAAACTACCACTAAAACCACCGTGTTGCACCGTGGTTTTTTCTCACCACCGTGTTGCAAGCTTACGTGTTGGAAAAAACCACCGTGTTGCAAGCTTACTTCAATTTACTCTGACAGTGGTTTATACGGTCGTCTGGATGGTAGTTATTTTAAAAGCCACCAGGGCGCAACCTCTCCCTCGAACTTTTGATCCCGCTGGGCCTGTAGTTTTCACAGTGATTTGTGGTAACGTTTTTACACTATACCGCTGTGGTGTTCTTGATGGTAATCACCGTGGCTTTTCACGGTGGCCGAACCCGCTAGGGTTCTTGGTGGTAACCACCGTGGTTTTACACGGTAGTCGAACCCGCTAAGGTAGATGGATGTTTGTCGCCGTTTTTACCATATTTGTGACATCGAATAAAAATGATAAACATGCCACAACAAACATTTTCTGCAATAAAAAAGACGGTCAATTACCGGCCATTTTTTAGTCAATTGACGCTTACTGAAAATTACCGTCACGGCACATCTCTAATGACAAGGCAGGTCCGGTTAGGGCAGGACAGGACAGGGTTTTACAGGACATGAAACGAATCGATGTAAAATTACTAAAAGAATGAATATACCGAAACCATGTATGAACATATAGAGAACGACGGAAACAGAACGAAATATTGATGCGGAAATGTTCAGATAGCAATATATAATGAAATCATACACGAACGGATAGATAACGATCGAAACGGAATGAAATATTGATGCGGATTCGATCGGATGGCGATATACACAAGGACCTCGATTTATGCGCCCTCGGTTTTTTTAACAGTCTCTACCACGGAGCGAATATCGATCGACGCAGTAAGCTATTTACCATGCTCGACAGTTAGTATGGGCGGGGCATGCGCAGCCTCGATTTTGTTGGGTGTGCACGGGAGCCGGCCCCGCTACTGTCAATGAAGTTGAGGTCCTAGTGTATAATTAACGAACTCGTGCCTGAACAGATAGAGAACGATAGAAACAGAACAAAATGTTAATGCCGAAACATTTGGATAGCGACATTTATTGAAATCATGCATGAACGGATAGAGATCGATAAAAAATGCATAAGTGTATATTATTATTATTATAGCGTGTATTGTTGTGTATTGTTCCCGGGACTTCGATCCCTGTAAACAAGTACCATATATTTTACAAGCAGGTTTATATAGGCTAGATAACATTATTTGGTTTCGAGTAAGCGTAATATACAAGCAAAATATGCAGTCAGCATATACAGACAGTGTAAATGATTTTTAATATAAAAATGTTCATTATATTCGAACTATAACGGCAGACTTAGGTTCGCGACGTTAGCCTCCATGCAGTATTTAAACACGAATTCCGGTTAAACACTAACTTCCGGAACGTAAACTTAGGTATACGGATCAACACGGATACATAAATATGATTCGCATGAGACCTTCCGTATCTATCGTAGCGGATCCGGGAAACCAACAAAAACCGAAAAGCAACTTAGTTCCTTTCTGTCATGATGGGACCCAAAAGAAACTAATACAATAGAAATTAATTGATTGCTTTTTGGTTCTGTGACCAAAAAGCAACCATCGTCGAAAAATTGCGTTCTAGTATCATTTCGGTTGCTTTTCGGTTACTTTCGAATGTCTCGTTACTAACCGAAAGTTCTAAATATTTATTGAGGCTGTTATTAGAAAAATAATAATTGATGCATTTCGTACGTAAACCGATGCTTAAAATGCATTTTTGATCTTCGCTTCCGCATAGACAGCTTTGATTTCATAATAAAATGTTATTTTCGACATTTTAATGAAAATGTATCCACGTCTTTCGAAATCGTCGAAAAATCACAATTAAAATTAAAAGAAAAAATTGAAATTTCTGTAACTCAAAAATGCCTTGAACGATCAAAAGTTAGAGTTTCATACAGATATCACGGGTCAGTCCTCACTATTTATTAGAATTTTATTATCAATTCCATGTAGTTGTTTAAATTTGACGCGATTTTGAGTTTTTCAAAAAAATGTCTGTGTAAGGGTTCGCGCTCATATTTTTCAAGATATCGGGCTATACTGTTGTTCTATACAAACAGACATATTATCGCCCGGTAATGTTTATTGATTTGGTTCACAATCGATCAAGTTGTCGAATAACTCGAAAAATCAATATAAAGGTCCGACAAATTTTTATGTTTCGGAAAATGAATACAGCTCACTATTTTCATTGTTTTGCACAGCAATATATTTGTGAAATAGTTTGGCACTTATAATAGACCTTGAATGGCGTTAAATAATACATATCATAATTTGTCTCCTGTCATCGTTAACGATAATGGATTAACACCACTTTCTTTCATATCTTGTTCAATGTAGACTACACATGTAGTCTGCATGAATGCCAACATGTAAACTATAGGCTTGTTCGTTTTCAGAGTAAGTTGGATCCGAGCGCTCGATTTTACGTGGAAGGTATATCTATATACCCAATAAATATGGATATACTTTCCACGTAAAACAGAGAGATCCAGCTTACTCTGAAATCGAACAGACCTTCTATGTAGGCAAAATTTGAGCCTGATATCTTAAGGATGAGCACACGTACTTTATCAGGCAAAGTGGGACTCAGTGAGAAACTCAGTGAAAACAGGTATAACTCGACGATGCCTCGACCGATCAAGCTCAAATTTCACACACAGTAAGTGTGGTTAATCTTCGTGCAATATTTCATTCAAAAATGTGTAGTTCTTTTTTTGTTCAGATTTTTGTACGTCATTTTTACTTTCTTCAAAAATGTCGACTGGTGCTCTAGCACTCACAATTTTTTAGCTATCGGGCTAAAAACCGCGTACACAGATGGAATATAATCCACCCGATGACCCCATTAAAATTTCAAGAGAATCGATCTAACCGTTTAAATTTTATGTCATTTTGAATTTTTCGAATTTCATGAAATGTTTTCTTTTTCGAGGCGCAATTTTCCGTTTTAAATATTAATTTAGGAATAAAAAAGATAAATGATCAACGCGAAAGAATACATTAAATATAGTCCCGAAGCGACGACAAATGGATCAAGTTTATCTGGGGTTTTTGTAGTGAATATTGCAAAAAAGTGATATTTCGCGTATTTTTTAAACAGCGATTTCTTTGCTTTCCCATAGCGTCGCGGACAAAACCCAGGTGCCTATCGTGATCTACAGCAAGACATACACAAGACGATGGATATGACGGGGTTGAGAAAGCTAGATAAAGGGGTATCACTTGGATTTCTTGAGTAAAAATCGAAAGAGCAAAAAAAAATTCTTTAGATCATACTTCCATATATTTTTTCGCGCCAAGCTCAGCTCCGACAAAGTGAAGCGTGACGAGGGAGTATTTTTTTACCCTTTGAACCTGAATCGGACAGCCGTTTTGCATAAAAGTCTTTTTTTTAGGCCGATGTGGACTCGTCTCCGGGCGGAGACCCGTGCCACTGTCTTCAACATAAAAGTCTAACAAGACGTTGACGTTGAAAAAAATTGAAAATTGGAATTTTCATATCGCTTTCTTATAAAAGCCAAAAATACAAACAATGCTTCCTCATAGAAGAGGCTTCGCCAACAAAGGAAAATTATAAGAAAGCGATCCGAAAATTTCAACTTTTAAGGGAAAGCGATATAATAATTTCAATTTTCAACTTTAAAAAAATAATTTATTAGGAACTTTTTGGCATTATTATTATGCAAAATCAAAGGTATCATTATTACGGTTGATTTTTTTCAGATATTTGGAATATATCGCGAGGTACTAAAATTTGGATCGAGTTAAACTTTTGGTTGAGAATGTATGTGTGAAGCATTCTTGAAAAAGCTTTCTCTCTGAGGAAACAGAATTGTGGGAATCAGTGCAAACACTGACATTTTTGAAAAAATCCAAAATGCCATATGTTTGAGAATTGACAGGATGAGATATAGCGGAACGGGGGTTAAATGATTTTACACAACATGTTAACAGTGAAAATTAAACTCTTTATTAAATAACAAAACCGATGGTAAACTGCGCGCGAAAAACACTGTACAATGAGTAGACCGTTTAGCATATACCGAATAACAACAATGAGAATAATAATGAGCAGCCCAGGTTAACAATAACGAATAGTCCGAAAAATGAGCGCACTCCGGTAAGCCAATTAAATTATATGAATCACATTGACCTCCGAGTGAGCAAATCTACCCGCGGCGCTGTATCGCCGCGAGGTAAATGTTGAGAACGTGTGAATGTGAGAAATTCCGGTATGATTACGTGTATCGCGTACCCGAGAAAATCACTCTCGTTATGCTCCGTGTGAGCCCAACCGATATCGCGAAACGACGATACGGTTGCCGGAAATGAGACTAACCGAAAACTGAGCAAACCCATTGAGCTATTCCATGAGAATACCGAATACAGTCGGCGATCTACCCGACCGCGTGGTGACCCGTGTCAGCCATTAGGCGTAGAAGAGCGCGAAACCTGTTGCACGCGGCACGTTACCCGTGCCGCCTCGAATGAGAGCCGGTGCGCGTGCGTCGACGGCGCGCGTCGTCCTCGCCGGACTCGAGATGCTGTCGAACAGCGTCCGCTCGAGCTAGCGCACGCCGCTGCGCTGATTCTCGAACACCATAAATTTTGAACCATTTTACAGTGTCATTCTAAATTCAACCTTAGCACTCGTTAAGGTTGCACAGTATATGTGATAAACTGACATTTCGTGCAAATCACCTGTCTCGACATTTTACACTGGTTTCAGCATTCCGAGATGAAAATCTCGAAAAAAATGTCCACAAAAACAACGCTACTCTTTGGAAGAGAAAAGACAAAAACGAAAAAAATGTACCGAATGATGACGAGGCTGCTCAGACGGTAACCAAATTTTTAAAACCGCAACGACGATCTCTCAAGGTCCGGGAAACGGTACCGAAGGCCACAAAATCCGTCCCTCGATGGCACAATTTATTTCCGGGGAGCCAGCCGAGTTCGGCACTCGACGCGATCGGATCTGTGGGTAGTTAATTCAAGGACGGAATGATGACGAGGCTGCTCAGGGGGTTTTTCGGTAGGAGGGCGGGTCGGAATCGGTGGTGAAGACATTTTTGTAAGGCGGCGATAAGAGGTGAAGCCGGTAGCGGTGAACCGACGTGTGCTCGATAAGAATAACATGTTACATCTTTCCATCTATCCGAGGGGAAAATCGGCCTAGCATCCGTCCCAAGCGAGGCTTTTCCGGAGAATTGAGGAGGGACCGAGCGGTACCGGCAGGGAACTCCCGGCGCGATTTCATCTATCGCGGTAAGGCCTCTCTCTGTGGGAATTGTTCGGACACGCGTTCGCCGAATTTTACGCGCCTTTATAACGAGCGTGACCGCAGCTCGTTCGCAGTGACGGGTTCCGTTCCGGGTGACTCGGACTTTTGTTTACCGTCGTTTCTTTCTTTCCGGATATTTGTTCGCGGATCAAAAGTGCCACCGGGTGTACGGCCTCGCGCTGCACCGGGCACGCGACGTTCGATCGAGATCGCCTGCATAAAAATTCGAGACGCGTGGAGGAGGCTTACAATTGTGGTTACAAATTTCGGCATTCCGAGATGAAAATCTCGAAAAAAATGTCCACAAAAACAACGCTACTCTTTGGAAGTGAAAAGACAAAAACGAAACAAATTAAAAGCAACTGAAAAGCAATCCTTTTCCAACCAAAGAACGACAGTAGCTTTTTAGATACATCTCTATTGCTAAACGACAGAAAGTAAGCGAAACCGTTCGGTTGCTCGGATCCGCTGGGGTATCTGTGTTGAATGCGGGAAAACCTGCAGAAAACGCATAATTGACGGATACAAGTTTCTTTTATTCGCATCTATCCGGAATTTCAAGGAGGGTTAATCTGCAAAATAACAATGGCGCCCATCCAACGCTCCTCTCGAAGGTCATATTTTCTCCCTGTCAACGTAAGCTGGCTCGCGTGTTTAAGTTTACACATGCGGAGTATACACGGTGAAATAGTTTGGGAATAATCTTCAGACATATATAGCAAATGTGGGACATATCGGAAATCTGGGAAAATTTTATATATCGTATGGGACAACAAAATTAACTGACGAAACTATTTAGTTGTATGTAGCTGCCATCACAGTCAAGGAATCGTTCCCAAACTCTTTTGTGTTGAACGGCAACACGACCCGACGTTCAAGGCCGAAGACTCTCCTCTGACTGTGAGCGTAGTATACTCTGAAGGCGCGTAATGCCAAGGCATGTGTCTTATGCAATCTATCTAATAAAATAAGAACGAGGCCCCATTCTGAAGTTACTTCGTTGGGGCGTGGTCAATTCTTTGTGGGAATACAAAGGACCCTAAAGATAGGATTGGCAGACACACCCACATGGAAATAAAATATATTGAAAAATATATTTTTTTTATGTATCAAAAATATATGTCGAATATTTTTACTGTATATGCTTGTAATTCAAATATATTCAATCTGTATACGACTCGTACGAGAAATATGTTCAAAATGTATTCGCCATACCTAATTTTTGGAACAAAATATTTATTCAATATATAACTTAGATATATATGTCGTCTATTTGACGTATATGTCAGATGTAGCGCCGAATGTATTCAATATATAATCTAGATACACATGCGAAATGGTGCATAGTAGGGCTTACACACGCGCCGAGAAACGACGTAATTATTTCGTGCGATTGAACAACAGCGAGATCTTCGAAATCGACTTATTTTACGTTGTCAGCAAAGACGGTGGAGTTAGCCGTTATGCTCTCGGTGTTACTTTGAAAAACAAAATAGATCGCTCATTTGAGGTCGAAGGTTTGAGCATTTAATTGTAGTGAAACAAAATCCAACTGAGGATTTAGTTGTCGTACATGTTTCGGCGATAAAGGAGAAAGGAAGGCTATTGGAAATGATCTGTAACTAGTTGCAGATGACACACGAGGAGTTGCTTGCGTACATGTAAACGATTTTGAGGTTTTACTCTAGATCGAATAATTGTACAGTTTACTTATATCATTCTAGTACATTAAATTTTTCGAACTGTAATAATACTTTGTGATTCATGAACTTATTAAATACAGAACATTATATACTATTCATCGGATGTGTACTGGATTCCCTTACATTTCTGCAAAGAAATTCGATGTGTTTCTTGAAAAAGAATTAATACTTTTTCAGCTAAAATTATATCTACGAGGTCGACGAAATAATTACAAAAACTGAATAATTTATTAACACAACTAAAATCCATTCCGTCTTGCCATTGTTTCGTGTCATCTATAATTTATGTGATTTTTTCTTTCTGAAATAAGCAGCTTGATTCGATCTGGTTGATTTTTAAATGTATATGAAATCGCAAAAATTATTCAGGTTTCAAATTGGGTGCCAATATCGGAGGAAAATGAAAAAATCGCCGATGTCACAGAATATATGCCTTAATAACCATGCGCATTGTTATACATGCCGTAAATATATAAAAACATTAACTGATTATGTTCCGCTAGAAATATGTTCTGAATATATCGAACATATATTCCAAGTATATATCCTAGTATATTGAACGTATATTAGAAATATATTACGTAATATAAAGTACTTCAGACATGTACCAGATATACTTAGAATATATGAAAATATAACAATATGTGTGGAATGTAGATGTCATATCCTTTGAATGTATTTGGCATTATACATTCGAATATAAAAATAATCGAAATATACCTATCCGAATATTATATATTCGAATAGGTACATCGAAAAATGTACGGAATCTACATTCATTGTACAGGTCGAAAGTATTTATTATATATTTTGGGAGGAAATTCGAGCTTTCCTGGCTCACACCCTTCCGTCTGCCACAGGAAAAATCCCTCCTCTTTTTATTCTCCCTTTCGGAATGGGTGTCAGGCGTATAAAAAGCTGAGGAGGATTTTGGGCACGATTTTACTCCCGACCAGCCGCAGCTGCCAATTCCGGAGAGGGGCTGGGTTAAGGAAGCTTTCCAGTGTGAAATTTTCAAAAAATCGATTTTTTTTCTTTATCGAATAGTATACACTCTTCCGAATATTCCCTGAAATTTTCATGCCGAAATTCAGATTATTTCGGTTACTGTACAGCATTTCTTGGAAGAAGGA
>JAPYZC010001521.1:0-21745 GCA_030522665.1 Ichneumoninae sp. A BG-2022a | reverse complement strand
TCTGAATCGCATTCATTACAGATTTTGGTTACCGACTGAGTCGTTTCACATGTCCTTAAGAGCATGTGCAATACCGCGGTCGGTAATAAAAACTGTAATTAACTTTTCTCATGAATTCTGGCCATAAAAGGTCAAAAGAAAAGTCTCATCGGAAGGGGATATAATTTCGGCTTCCCATGAGACTTTTCTTTCGATCGTATATGCAAGATCCTGACTGAGCCCGGGATGGACACGGAGGGGGGTGTTTCATATGGTCTTAAGGGCGCGTGATACATACGTATCGATGCTCCGATGGTAACAAATCGCTTTCCCTATTTTCTCCGTGATGGTTGATGCTTCGACCAAAATCAAATTATCTTTTTGTACCCAATAGATATAAGTATGAAAATCTAATTTGCTTTTGATCGTCGTATCAATCATTTCGGAGAAAACACAGAAGGCGATTTGTTACCGACTGAGTCTGTACCACACGCCCTTAAGAGCAAGTGGCATACCACGGTCGGTAATAAAAACTGTAATCAATGTTTTTCAGGGACGGTGGTATCCAAGGTCAGAAGAAAGGTGTCATCGAAGACGGATTACATGTCAACTTTCGATGGCACTTTTCTTTTGACCCCAGATACCAGCATCCGCGAAAACAGTTGATTACAGTTTTTGATACCGACAGGGCACGGGAAAGGGGGGGGGGGGAGAAAGTGGTTTCACATTCTTTTAATAACTCTCCCACTATGTGAGTGTACGAATGTGTGAACATATTAAGTCCTAATCTACAATACCTTAATATTAAGAATACATGTAGAAAGGATCTATTTACAAAAGTTGATACTAGGTTAAAACATGCACCGAAGCAGTATTAACTATTGTTCCTAAATGATGTGACATGGTTCCTATAAGATAAGTTCATTGTACTAGATAAGATTATGTGAGGGATGGGTTGTAAAAGGCGATGGAAGCCATACATTGGAAAATAAACTACTACTATTAATAATTCTCCCACTATCGTCAAACACTGTCGCTAAGAGCAATTGTTGTATAAGAAAAAAAATTGTTTCAATGATTCCGGAACAGTAACTGAAGTGGGGGTTGCGGAGAGGTGTTTCCCGGGCAACGAGCAGCAAATAGTCGAAATTAGCCTATCGTGCCAGTGTTCGCAAAGGCGCAATCGCTCGGATGTTCGGACAGTGAATGGTATTGAAGGTCGCGTGTAAACATGCGAATGTTCTTATCTTATCTTTGTCGCACGGTATTACCGACGTAAAACTGATAATAACGGGCTTGTCTGTAGTGACGAGATTATGTCGCATAATTGATTCTCGGCGGCTCTTGGCTTCGAGCAAAAAGCAAAAGGTACGCTGTACAAGGCGTTGATATCGAACTTCCTCTTCGTCCCGCTTGAGGTCAGTGCGGGGGCCTAAGATCCGAACGGAAAACCGTTAAGACTTCTTCCACTATATCATCAAACACTGTCGGTAAGAGCAATTGTTGGATAGGAAAAAAAATAGTTTCAACGTTTCTGAAATCGTAACTGAGCAGGGGGTACGGCGAGGTGTTTCCCGGGCAACGAGCAGCAGACAATAGTCGAAATTAGCCTACCGTGCGAGTGTTCGTAAAGCCACAATCGTTCGGATGTTCGGACAGTGAATGGCGTCAAGGTCGCGTTTAAACATACGAATATTCGAGCGGAACCGGAAGTACCACAAGAATCGAGCCAGCCCTTTGGGCGCAGCCCGGAAACGATGTTTTTTGTACGTTTCTTTGAAATTGTTTTGTTTTTTAGGTAGAAGAATAATGGCGTACAGGCAAGTGCAACCGGTTCAGGACGAACTCGAGCTCGAAACGATGGCCGAGGTAGAATTGTCGAGACTGAAGAGACAATACAGAATAATGGAGAACGACCGAGTCGCTTACGCCGAGGACGCGAGACTGGAGCTTCGAAATCAACAGAACATGATCGACCGTCTGGAAATGGAAAAGGCCGATCTGGTGCTGGCCATCAGAACTGCAAAGTCCGAGGCAAACACCAAAAAGGACGAAGCAATGGACGAGAAGCTCAAGTGTTTGCTTACCAAACGTACTAAATACATCGATATGATAAAAAACGAACGGCAGCAGATAAACGAGCTTCAGGAGCAAATCGTCAAGGTAGTCAAGACGAAATTAATATTATTTATTTATATCTTTCTATTACGAGACAAGCCTTTTAGCAACGAAAATACAGATGTAAGGGAGAAAATATAGTTGCATTTAGTACAGTGTAGGGAAAACCAGCCAATGAATGGATCGGACCAGCGAATGGACACTTTGCGTAAGAGCACGTGTAAAAAAAAGTCTGTTCACTCGCTTTTTTGTCTGCTTAATCGTCCATTCACTGGCCGGTCTATCCTATTTAAGATAAAACAAAATAGAAAATCTCAACATAAAGAAAAGACCAATAATAAGTAATGATATTTACAGAAAAGAAAAAGCGTGCAACGTAATTTGCCCATGACTTTCTCATGTTTTACGGCGTGGGCATAAGTTTCGGCACTTTTACTTATTTAAAAGAAATCTCTACCAGAATCAAAATAAAACTCTACCGGAATTGAAATAAAACTACCGGAATACAAGGCGGCTACCCCGTCTGGCCTAGTATTACGGTAGTTTTATTTCGCTTCTGGTAGAGTTGTTTTTTCTGGTAGAGATTGTCTTGGATGCCTATATTCCGGTAGAATTATTAAGTGGTAGTTGGTGGTCACTGGTACGCTCGGGTAGAGTTTTTTTCTGTACCGTGGTAGCCCTAGTGAACCAAGCAACCGTGAACGGCGAACGGAGAAGCGACCCTAAAAGCGACGATGGTTTGGTGCCAAAAATTACACTACACTAACAACCGCCGAAGCGACCACTCTGGCGACATTCTTTTGCCGCGTTTTGGCAGTGAAGTCGCTTCTTTGATTGTCAACCGAACAAACGACCGTCAAAGCAACCGTCCAGATATAAGCTTTTTGACTATCGGGATGAGTTTTTCTAGACCGGTTGCTATTACGGTAATTTATTCGGTCGCCAATCATACAAACGACTTCATCGCCGCACAGAGAAAAACGACTATTTGCTTCAATTTATTCAAAATTTGTTGACTGAAACAAACATTTTTGTTGTACCAACAAAATACACCTTCGAACGTATGTCACCGCGCATTTCCTTAATTCTACCAATTATTTTTCTCAGTGCGAAACACGGCAGAAAAATGTGACACCAGAGCGGTCGCTTCAGCGGTTTGGGAACAAAACAACCGTTGTTTTTAGGGTCGCTTCTTCGGTCGCTCAGTATGCCAGGGAGAGATTTTGGTAGAGTTCTAATATGGTAGAGTTATTTGGGGAGAAAAGTTTTTGGTAGAATCCTGAGTGGTAGAGATGTAAATGTGAACCTATAATTATAATACAATTTTCAACTTGTTTTAATTGTATTTTTTATTTAAGTATAGAAAAACCATGTGCAAATTATCGTGCACTTTTTTTGTACCATAAAAAATGTCTATATGTCATAAAATTAAAATCCTGAAAATTTGCCCGAGAACTTATTATAGGCAATCGCAACCTGAAATTTGCTGATTCGGTCGTTTCAAGACAATTTTTAATCTATCCTTCACCGTCGATAAAAAAATTGCAACTCATTTTACTCTTTGCGTGATATTTGATTCAGAAATTCGTGTTAGACGTGAAAAACATTTTCAGAAAAATTCAAAATTTTCAAAATCCCGTAAAACTTAAACGGTTGAATAAATTTTTGACACATTTAATATGAAATATTGTACAGTGTCAGTCTGTTTCCGTACCAAATTTAAGCTAGATACCTCGAGGTTTACTCGAATTTGACAGTTTTTAGTAATTTGTCAATAAAGTCAACACCCCATAAAATCCGACCGCTTGCATAGATTTCAATATTATATCATAGATCGCAACATTATATTCGCGTGCAGTTTTAGGACGATAGCTCAATATTTACGCAAATTAAAGATATCACAGAATTTTCATAAAAATTGAAAAATGCGTAAAATGTTCAATTCGGCAATTTCTCTCCAAAGTGCAATTTCTCCAAAATTAAACTGAATGAAAAGACGTGACAACTGTACTAGTATAAGAATTTTCAACTGGCTATCTCATAACGTTTCCGTTTATAGTCGTTTTAAAGAATGCAACGCACGCACGTACGCACGCACGCTCCCACGCACGGAAATATAGCTTCCTTTATAAAAAAAATAAAATAAATTATTATAAAATCATTTTTAAAAAAATTGTAGATGTTTTTTTACGCGTGGGACAAAATAGGGTAATAATGAAGCTAACAAAAGTTGCCGCAAATCAAATTGAAGAGTATCCCATTTGCCCCATAAGATTTTTTTTTAAATATCCTTTCAAAACCGGTGCCAATACAATTTTAGTGTGAAAAACAATGAATCGATGTATTCGGTATCATTGTAGCAGATTTTAGTGCTTAGCTTCCCGGTTTTGCCCCGGTGTATTCAAGATAAAAGTGTATTCAAGATAAAAGAAAATCGACTAAATAAATAAAAGGCTAATAATAGATAATAATATTTACAGAAATCAAAAGAAAGAATAGAGATTATTATATAATTATCGAAACAAAAAGTAGACGTTTTTATACGAAAAACTTTTTTTATCGTTTCGGTGGCCGATATATCTTTAGTAATTAATAGGTATCGTTTCGAACAGGTCACGAAAGAGGTGGCGTTACTGAAGACGAAGATCCGAACCGACTCGCAATCGAAAGAGCTGATGGTAAAGCAGAATCGGTTCGTAACGATTCTCGAAAATCGTCTGGAGGTCGCTACCAAGAGATTCAATCTCGTCGTAGCGGAGAATGCCCAGCTCAGATCGAAAATCGATAGTCTTCTGAAGGAGCGGGCGCAGTTCAATATCGTCTGGGCAAAGATGATCGGTCAGTTGAACACTGGTAAAATGATAATCAACGATCTCATCGAGCAAGCGACGATAACTTTCAATCAGCGAGACGAGGAACTCAACAAGATTCACGCTCTTCGCGAAAGGTTCGCAAAGCCATTTTCTTTAATCTCGATGAAAAAAAATTCTGCAATTTATGGACCACCGCTAAATATTTTTATTAATTTATTCGTTATATCACGTGAACGATTCAACGAACTATATTGCCGATGTTCGTAGGGGAGCGAGGGACCTGAAGGGTCACACGTCGGAGATGTGCGAGCTTCAGCGTACCCTCGACAACGAGCTGAAGCTCCAAGAGTTTCTCGGGGTGAAGGGCCAGTACCGTGAAATGGCCGATCTCAACGCGAAGAAGGAAGCCGAGCGCCAGTCCAAGAGGGAGGAGATGCGGAACAAGATAGCGATTTACACGCAAATATTGAATCTCGTTAAAGAATTCACCGGTAAGCCGGATAAACGACATCCACGTTTTCCCCGTTCCGGCAATAATTTGTTAACTTTTTTATTTTCATTCATTTTTTTCCAACTACGCTAAAAAGGCCTTACTTCATGCCTGCAACGGGGGTGGAAAATGGCCGATTCTTGACGAGCGGGAGGAAAAGTGATTTAACGGGAGAAAAAGTTTCGCATTTCCTCCCGCTCGTCAAGAATCGGCCACTTTTCATCCCTATTGCAGGTATAGAAGTATGCCCCCTTTTTACCATAGTCGGGAAAAAATAGCGTATGCCACTCGGGAGGAAGTGCATTTTCACCTCGTGTAAATTTCCGTCCTTTTCTCCTTTGTGTGTGCGATTCCCCTAGCAAGTTGACGAGCAGCTGCTTTTAGGGGAAAAAACGGACACGTCCATTGGGGAACGAAAAGGACCACAAAAACGCTAAAACGGACCGTACGTTTGGATTGGTCCTTTTTCGGTTGCGCAAACCGCGGAAGGACCAAACGTTTTTTATTTAAATGTTTGGCTAAGTTTTTTCATTTCTTTGTTGTTTTGCTTTTAATTCAGTTTTTAATGAAAGGACAGAATAAAAATACGATCTCGGTCCTTTTTCGGTTGCGGGAACCGAAAACGAACCAAAGCAGATTTTTCGAAAAAAACGTTCGGACCGTTTTCGGTTTCCGCAACAGAAAAAAGACCAAATGCCGACAAAAAATGTACAGTCCGTTTTGTCATTTTTGACGGTCCGTTTTGTTCCCCAACGGACGTGTCCGTTTTTGCGGTCCGTTTGCGATCCATCAACTTGCTAGGGTCTTGACGAGCGGGAGGAAAAGTTTCATATTTCCTCTCGCTAACTAACTTTGTCTCTCGCTCGTCAGGAATCGGCCACTTTTCATTCCCATTGTAGGCATAGAAATATGGCCACTTTTTAGCATAGTCGGGAAAAAAAAATAGCGTATGCCAGTAGGGAGTAAGTGCATTTTCACCTCGTGTAAATTTCTGCTCTTCCTTCCGTCTGGCATAATATACTATTTGACCCACAGGCGAGCAAGAGATCGACAAGCTGACGAGCCACTTCATCAAACAGGAGGAAGAGAACTTCGCTCTTTTCAGTTACGTAAACGAGCTTAACGACGAGCTCGAGGGTCTGCAGTGTCGAGTGGCCCAGCTGAAGTCGGCGATCGACGAGGCACGAGCCTTGAACGTCCACCGCGGTAATCAGCAGGCCGAAACCCTCGAGAAAATATCGAGCCAGCTCGACGAGCAGACGAGACTCGCCGATGCGGCAGAGGAGAGTCTCGACGAGGTGATGCGCCCGTAACTCGCCCGTTCGTCAGACGACTCGCCGATAAACAACGGTATTTTCTTTTGTCATTTCAGTGCAACGACATCGTCGACAAGCTGCTGACCGGTATCGACGCACTCTTCAGAGCCGTCCGTTGCGACAATTCGCCGATTCTGGATCTGCTCGGCGACAATTCTCGCGTTACGATGAACAACGTAATGCTTTATCTCGGAATAATCGAGAAACGCATCACCGACATGTTCAACAAGGTTCACTGGATCGACAGAGGAGCAAAGTCGGAGGCGATGCGCCTCGACGAGGAGAAAAAACCGAAATTGAGAGTCGGCGCTGTTCCTCACGTCGCGCCCGTTCAACCCTGCGCCCTGTGAGTCGGCAAAATTTCCGCGGCTCAATTATTTCAATGTTCCACCGCTCTCCGTCGTCGAGACGATCGTCGATCGGTTATTGACGGTTCGATGAGGTTAATCGATTTAATTAATTAACGAGGTGCGTCGAGAAAGAAGAGTTGCAGTACGTGTCGGAGGGCCTCGACGTACCCTTGACGAGAGACGAGGCCGTCGAGAAATTGGAAAATCGTCTCACCGACGACCTCTCCGAGCTGCTTCACAACGTTTCCGGTTGTCACTTGCCGGCTGCCCGAAAAATCATGCAGAAACGCTACCAGTAGTTGGGCCGAGGTATAATTTCGTTTATTTAGACGATGAATCGACGTTTCGCCAGTAATATCGAAACGATCGAGGTACTACGATTTGTCGGCTTGGCGCTCGCCCTGAGCGGTCTTTCTTGCCGCTACCTTCGTTATCCTCTTGAGCTCAAGAATCGTGCGCTTTATGTGAGCGAGCTGATTCTCGACGTCCTCACGATCGACCTCGACGGAATATCCTTTTCTCTTGCAAAGCTGCAGATACATATTCCAGCAGGACGATTTTATCCGAGTAAGCTCGAGATTCTTTGCGGTGGCGGTCGATTTTATCCTCGAGACTATCGTCTCCCAACGAAGGGCCTCGGCCTTGGCGCGCTCGTATCTACCCTCGAGAGTTGACAATTTGTTGTTCAGATCGATGAGCATCTGGCCCTTCGCCTCGGTCATGTGTTTCTGCGCAACAGACAAGTACCGCTCGTTATTTTTTTCAATGCAGTAATAATTATTTATCATGCAATAATAGTACATTTCGATACGTGAGCGAAAAAACTTTTTCTAACGAGTGTGATTTTGCAGCACGAGCCGAAGGCGAGTGTTGCAATCACACGAGTTTAGAAAACGTTTTTCGCGCGAGTACCCGATAAAAATTTATTTCACACGGTGTGAAATAAAATATAATTAATATATAATAATAAAATACAATTATTATATATTTGTTAATAACAATAATAATATTATTATTAATAGTATTAATAACTGGCGGTTACGTTAGTGTGCGCGCTCGCATGGTTTTCATAGCATGTGGAAATCCTTTCTATATGCTATGAAAACAGGGGGGGGGGTGGTTTTCCAGTTCTCCTAAAGAGGATTTCTGTTCGGAGCGGGGGCAAACATTCAAACCATCACACAAATCCACAATTTTCCAAAATATATATATTAGGTCGTTTCTCAAAAAGGGCATTTTTTAAAATTCTCCCCCCACCCTCTTATAGTATAGAATTTCGATCTTGAAATTGAACCTAATGGAAGGCGGTCCCTAGCAAAAAATGCTAAGAGGTGCCGCATTCGACGTTTGTACCGAAAAAATTCGTCTTCTTTCTTTTTGAGTAAATCGTCGATTGCGGCATTTCTTAGGATTTTTTGCTAGGTTTTTTCTAGGAACCTTTCGCAAGGTTCAATTTGAGATTGAAATCTGTACTTTAAAAAGGTGGGAGAAAAATAAAAAAATGTCTTTTTTCAAACACCCTAATATATATGATATATAATTGATTGAACATTAATTTATTATAATGATACATAATCTACGTAGTAATAAAGTTCATTTCGATTGACCGCTCAGACAGATACTCACATATTCACCGACACTCACAAATACACAAATGCTGTGAGCGCGCGGGAGAACACACACGCTAGTTATTATACAATTATTAAATAAAAAAATTCTATATTTTTTTTTCTTCATAATATACTGTTTGGTAATATTGTACCATTTCCGAGCCACTAATCTCCAGGGCTTCGAGGCTCTGATCCTGATGCTGAGCGAGATCGATTCTCGACTCGACGAGACTCTCGTATCTGTTGAAAATATCGGCGAGACTCTGAAACTCCTCACTTTCGTTTACAACAGTTTCCAAGTAGTTCTGATACATCTTGTACTCCTTGACGTGCTTTTGCATATCGTCACGCACTCTCTTGGTGTATTCCAATTGTTTCGTGAGCTCCTCGATCTGGCAAGAAAAAACATTATCGACAAACGGCGCAAAGGAGCGTATATCGTCGTTGTTATTGTTATTATTGTTATTGTTATTATACCTGTTGGTTGCATTTGGCCTGACGCTCTTTCTCTTCGCCGATTTTGTGATTCGCCCTTTCCCGCTTTTCGCTATTCTCCTTTACGAATTTATTAAATTTAACGAAAGACTGGCGCAAGAGTTCCTGCTTGTGCCCGAGCTCGGTCCACTGTTGGTCGATCATGCTCCGTTTCGTTTCCTCTTCCAGCCTTTTCGTCTCGAGCTCCATCTCGGCGAGGCACGACTCCCGACGGGACTTCGCAAGCTCCGCCGCCGGGCATATCCTCGCCACATCCCATTCCGGATACTTTCTTAATTGCCAAAAAAAAAAAAAAACATTGCCGAATAAATAATAAACACGAACGATACATATTAAACGTAAATCGTTTGTCGATGTTGATTTTTTTGCTTAAACTTGTTTGACCATATCCCACATATCATGGAAATATTTTTTAAAGATTTCAATTTTTTTTTTTTATATTGCAAATATGTTAGCAATTATTTTTTTAAATGCGTGAAATGTTTTCAAAAACATTTTTTTGTCCGCTCATGTAAATCTTACATTCAAATATCCCACATAGCACGGAACTATTTTTGAATAGTTTGAACATTTTTTTGAACTATTGAGAACATCTTACCAATTATTTTTAAAAATTCGAGAAATGTTTCACAAACATTTTGAAAATATTTTTTTGTCCACATCATATGAATCTTACATGGAAATATTTTACAAATGTTTCGTAAGATACGAATGATTAAAAATATCTCTAAAGATTGCAAAAATACATATTTTTTTAATATTCATAATATTCTACCAATTTTTTTTTTTTTTAATGCGTGAAATGTTTTAAAAACATTTTGCAAATATTTTTTGTCCGCTCATATAAATCTTTCATTGGAATAACCCACATAGTACGGAACTATTTTTTAATAGTTTAAAAACATTTTTTCTTTAATATTGCAAACATTTTACCAATCATTATTTTATTTATAAAAAATACGTGAAATGTTTCATAAAGGTGCTGAAAATTTTTTTTTGTCTGCATCACATAAATCTTACATTGAAATATTTTACAAGTGTTTCGTAAGATTCGACAGATTGAAAATATTTCTAAAACGATTACAAAATATTTCGTGCTAGGGTAAACCAGCCAATGAATGGACACTTTCTATAAGAGCACGTGCATAAAAAAAGTCTATTCAGTGGCTTTTTCGTCTGCTTGACTCTCCATTCACTGGCCGGTTTGCCCCATATGGAACGTTGCATTTACTTAGTTCGTGAATCCAGCAGTTTCGATTGAAAATATTCCGATATGGCTCTGCCGGCTTCGCCGACGATGATCGGACGTTCGCCGAGATTAGTCGTTCTCTTCACTGGAGGCATTGTCGTTCGTCTCTCGTACGACTTATAAAAACTACGGAAACAAATCTGTTCGCATGTAATCTCAAGGCACATGTGCGACTTATCGATCAAACATGCCGCCGCGCGCCGGATAAATGAAAGGAAAATAAAAGAAAACATTGACACAAAAAAAAAAAAGAATTACCCGCGCAGTGCGTCGGTAATCCGTGCCCCGCGGTCTCCAGACGAATGCTAGTGACATTCGTCCCGTCAGGTTTTCCTCTTGCCGGTGAGGAAAAAAAAATGGCGGACACGTTTTCGCCGCGAAAGTGTAGAGCCATGTAATTATATATATCAAGAAAAAGACTCGACGAAGGGCGTTAAACTCCATGGCAGCTGGCATGTAATTGCTGGGACAAAAAGAACAATGGGTCGGTCCTGCGGACAGTCGAGACGTATCCTAGTGACATTCGTCCCGTCAGGTTTTTCCCTTGCCGGTGAGGTAAAAAAAAAAACTAAAAAATGGCGGACACGTTTTCGCTGCGACGGTGTAGAGCGATGTGATTATATATTGCAAAAAAAAAAAAAAAACTCGGATGGTATTAAACTCTATGGATGGTGGCATGTAATTCTCGAGACAAAACGGATAATGGATCGGTCCTGCGGAGAGTCGAAGTAACCGGGAACGTCTATAAGAAACGGTCCGGTCGGGCGAGAGGCGACCGATGAAATTGCTAATTGATAAGCGTTTCTGACAGCGTGTCCGCAATGGCCGATGACTCCCCCACGGTGCCCAGAAGGCGTCAATTGGTAAACAAATCAACTGTGCTCAAATTTTTTTTTTTATTAAAAAATTTCACTCGATCAATGTAAGATGACTAATTTTTTTTTTTTTTTAATTAATAAAAACTAAAATAAAACTAGCGCGAGAGGACGCGAAAGTTGTACACGGACGACTGGACGATCGGGGACGAGGAGATCGAGGGCAGACGTACCTTTCAGCTGGATGAGAAAATCGACTGCGAGAGATACGACCTCGCTAATTTCACAGGACTATTCAGAGAGATGAGCGGTCCCGAACTCAATCTCTCGTATCTTCAGAAGCATGGCCTCGCGATACCTCTTCTCTTCAGGGACAAGGCTGGCCTGGGCCTCAGAGTACCGAGCTCCAATTTTAGCGTCAACGACGTGAGGACCTGTGTCGGTGATTATCCCCCCTCCCTTATCATTTACTATTAATATTTAATTTAACTTAGTTTTATTTTATTCAACGGATTTCTCCTTTCACATAAAGACAAGAATACATTACAGACAACAGCAGCAACGGGAATCGTCAGTCTGTGTACATTACAAAAGTTACAATCTTCGTGAACCTGCGGACAGAAGTTCTCAATAGAGTAGAACCTCATTTATCTGACCTTTGATCAACCTGAAAACTTGGATAAAATTAATAAAGCAGTACTGCGTTTGTGCAGGGTAGTCCTGTTGTCCGTGTTATCCAAGATTCCACTTATCCAATGTATGGCTCTCCGTACATTACCTCGGATGAACGGGGAGCCTACTGTATTATAAAATCAAAATACTAGTTACGATTAGAAACGGGTATAAAATTGAAAGAATATGGTTATAGCTATAAGTACAAAAATATTAACTTCACTACTCACTAAACGCGAGATCCTTGAGTTTCTCGTAGTATCGAGTGCGGTTTACATTCTTGTGAATCGGTCGAGCGTGCATTCAGCAGTGGCACTCTGAGGTAAATTCGACTAAAAAGCGAAAAAGACTTAATAATTCCGTTAAATATTCGTAATAAAAAAACACAAGTTGTTCATCGATCTCACGGAAGCTAGGACGGAATATTCGTTATTATTATTAAAATGATTGTCATGAATATTTATTATTTATTATTATTTATTTAATTCGATCGTTGCAGGATCGAAGAGAATCTTGGACGTGATGGACGTGAATACTCAGAAGAACGAGGACATGAGCATGAAGGATTGGCAGAAGTATTACGAAGAGTCGGACAAGGATCGGTTGTTGAACGTAATATCGTTGGAATTTAGTCACACAAAGTTGGAGAATTACGTTCAGTCGCCGACCGTAGTCAGGCAGGTTGACTGGGTGGACGTCGTTTGGCCGAGGCACCTCAAAGACGCTCAGGTCGAAGCGACCAATCTACTGGAGGACATGATGTATCCGAAGGTTCAGAAGTACTGTCTTATGTCGGTGAAGGGCTGTTACACGGATTTTCACGTCGACTTCGGCGGTACGAGCGTCTGGTATCATATTTTGCGAGGCGGCAAGATATTCTGGCTGATACCACCGACAGAGAAGAATCTCGCTCTCTACCAGGAATGGGTGCTGAGCGGTAAACAGTCGGACGTGTTCTTCGGCGACATGGTCGATCGATGCGGCCGGATAAGCCTGACGGCCGGTATGACGCTCTTCATTCCTACCGGTTGGATTCACGCGGTTTACACGCCCCAGGACTCTCTAGTTTTCGGCGGTAACTTTCTTCACAGTTTTGGCATCGAGAAACAGCTGAAGGTCGCGCAGGTCGAGGAGCACACCAAAGTACCGCAAAAATTTCGATATCCGTTCTTCACCGAGATGCTATGGTGCGTCCACATGCGAATCTGCATAACGAATATCGATACACAGACATTCTCGCTGCAATGTTCGAATTTTTTTTGCACAAATTTGCGAGCGAACATTTTTTTCAAGTCAGAAATTAATCGAGTCGGTAAATTAAACGCGTTTGACAAAAACAACTTTGTTTAACTTGCTGATCGTTGATTTTAACGGGTGCCCGTATATCAAACTCGATTCCTTGGATTTTTTAATGCCGTATATACATTTTTACGCAGAATTCGATTTTTACACTTATACAACTGTTCAAAATAAAAAAAAATTAATCTACTAACATTTTAAAAGTTTTATCGGATAAAAGTACGAATTGAAATTAATCGAATCGGTAATTTAAACGCGTAAGAAAAAACTCTGTTTAAGAAATCGATTGTTAATTTTAATGCGTACTCGTATATCGAACTTGATTCGTCGGATTGTGCGAAAAAACACTCACATGCCATATGTAAATGTTTACACATAATTCTCAGTAACAGTCGATTTTTGTAATGATCGCAGGTACGTCCTGGAGAGATACGTTCACGTGCTGCTTGGCCGGAGTCACTTGGACATTCCGGAATCGCAGCGGCAACACGCGACGATACCTCCGGATATGCACTCGACGCATCTTCATCTCAGTCCGTTCGAGCTTCACGGACTGAAGTCCATTGTAATGTACCTGCACTCATTGCCATCGACCAAGAAGAACGTACCGGAATTGATAAGAGATCCGGTCGCGTTGATTCACGACGTGCGATGTCTGGTCGAACAGCACAGACACGACAGTCCCGAGGCGGCGGTTACGGGAAATCCGATTCTGCCGCCACCGCCGGCTCTGACGATCGCCGAACGGGTAAGTGACTTAAGAACATAATTCCGCCGGCTTCTAAGTAACGACTCACTCGACTTGGATTGTCTAATCGAAAACATTGAATCTATCAGACTAGAAATGCTCGGTCTGATCTGCAGGAGCGTATCCGAACGTCGAAGAAGAATTATACGAAAATTTCGCAATCGGCCTCGAGCCTTAACGATAAAGGCTCGGACGTTAAATCGAGCTTTCCACGGAGAAGACGAACTCGCTGCAAGAAATGCGAAGCGTGCACGAGAAGCGATTGCAGCGAGTGCGCTTATTGTCAGGATATGGTTAAATTTGGCGGAAGCGGAAGGGCCAAGCAGACGTGCCTCATGCGACAGTGTCTGAGGCCGATGTTGCCAGTAACCGCGGCTTGCAAAGTATGCAGACTCGACGGTTGGGGCCAGCAGCCCAATTCGCTAATGGGTAATAATCACTAATAATTAATAATCACGAAATAGTCAATATAAACGGTCCGTCGAACTCGACAAGATAGTTCGATGATAATCGTTATTATTATCTGCAGGAAAACCGACGCCGGGCACAGCTTCGAGTCTCATGGAGTGCTCCGTCTGCTTCGACATCGCTCATCCGGAGTGCGTCGGTGTAGATTCCCATAGTCTCGCGGTAAGCGAGGACGTCCCCAACAGTTGGGAGTGTCCGGAATGTTGCGAGAGCGGAAGAAATCTCGATTCACGACCGCGACAGGCGAAAGCTCGCGCCCGAAAAGTTTCGGTTTCGAGCGCAGCCTCGTCGGTCCCGACCACGGATTCCGAGCGGGCCGCCACACCGAGCAAGAGGCCGAGGCCAGATCCGAACGAGGTATCTATCGAATTATCGGAAGCAACTTCATCCCGTCTGGAGGTCCTTTAAATTTTTTAACCCTTTGAACCATACTTTTTTTCAAAAATGAAATTTCAAATACATCGGTTGTTTATTAGAGCATTTTTGTTAAATCAAAAGAGCTGTATCACCTGTGATACACCGCGCTTCAAAGGGTTAAGGAGGTTGTAGCCCTGCACACCAGTCCAATGAGTGCTAAATGTTTTTCTGTCGTTCATACAAACTTTTACGCATCTGTTGATTATAGTGGATGGTTATTTGTATTGCAGCAGATGTCCTTAACATAGAAAAACATTGATTGCAACCGATTTGCAAAAATATTAACTGGTTTGTACTAATTTTCGATAAGATACACATTCATTCAATTTCTTCAAAACATAATCCGTCATTTTTGCTCAATTCTGATGTATTGCGGCTCATTCTCTTTCTTGAAAGATGCTCTACGAATTATCCACCTAGATATTCCGTTCAAACATCACAGCGGTTTGTTTTTAAACGGAAAATACTATGAAATATCTCGGTGGTGAATTCGTAAGAGCATCTTTCAAGAAAGAGGATGAGTCTTAATCTATAAAAATCGGGCAAATATTATGGATTATTCTTTGAAAAAAATTGAACGAATAAGTACCTTTTAGAAAATTAACACAAAACAGTTAATATTTTTTGCAGACCTTGTTTTTCTAGGTTAAGGATATTTGCTGTATAATGCAAATAACCATGTACTATAATGTATTATAATCAATAGATGCGTAAAAATTTGTACGAACGACTTAAAAAATGTCGCACTCATTTGATTAGTGTGAAGTGCTCCAACCTCCTTAAAAATCCTTGAATTTTACTTGCACCTGAAAAATGCTCCAAATGTCCTAAAATTCTTCGTTTTTTGTCCATTTTCAAATGTATGCAATACTTTCAGACGTGGAACGAGCGCGAGCCAGCGGAGGGTGAGCACAGGACGGCGATGAGGAGTCAACTGGCGGTTCAGTTGACCGGCTCGAGCAGCAAGCTCCTGAAACGTGCGCACATCGTCGTGCGACCCGCACAGCTTCCGCCCGTGCAGCGTTCCGATCGTAGCGGTCAGTCTCTCGCTTACGACAAGACGGCCCTGCTAGCGATATTCGCGTACTTGAATCGTCAGGAGCTGGCGCGGTGCGCCCTCGTTTGCCGGATATGGGCGCAGTACAGCATAGAGCCGAGCCTCTGGCGGCAGCTGGACATGTCCCACGCTCACCTTACGGCCTCGCACCTCACCGGCATAGCTCGTCGTCAGCCGGAAGCTCTGTCCCTCGACTGGTCGGATGTTACCAAGCGCCAATTGGCTTGGCTTCTCGGCAGGTTGTCGTCGCTTCGAAGTCTGTCCCTTCAGGGTTGCGCCTCGTCGAATATTTCGGTTCTTCGATCGTGCGTATGTCCGCCCCTCATAAATCTCGATATCGGTCACGTCTCGGGACTCAACGACTTCAGCCTTCGGGAGATGCTCAGCCCGCCGAGCGACTCGAGGCCCGGACTCATCGACAAAACCTCCCGGCTCAAGTACCTAAAGAAACTCTCGCTCGCCGGTTGCGAAGTTACCGACGTGGCTCTGAGATACGTCGCCCAGCATCTTCCCCACATCGAGTACCTCGATCTATCGTCCTGCGGTCGTCTCACCGACGCCGGCATCGCTCAACTTACGACGGCCCCCGCTCAGGCGGTCAACAATCTCGTGTCGCTCAATCTCGCAAGCTGCCGATTACTCACCGAGACGAGCCTCGATCATCTCGCAAGATGCAAAGCCCTAAAACGCCTCGATCTCCGGCACACGACTCAAGTATCGACGCAGAGCGTCATTAAATTTGCCGCTCGAAGTATAAACAATCTTCACGTAACCGACGTTAAACTCGTCCAGGAGAAAAGGCCGAAGGCCCAGAGTCACGTTAAACTATGATAACCATCCTCTCTCTCTCTCTCCCCTTCCCTCCCTCCTGTCTCCCCTCCCCTCCATTAGTACCTGTCGATTGTTCGTTCCCGATTTTTGTTCGTCGCATATTATCCTTAAGAGCATGTGAAAATTTCGACCCCACCCCAACCTTGCCCGTGCCCAGTTTGTATCGAAAACTGTAGTAAACTTTTTTCACGGATGCTAGTAGCATCTACGGTAAAAAAAAAGTCTCATCGATGAGACTTTTCTTTGACCTTGGATACCAGCGTCGGTCAAAAACGCTGATTACAGTTTTCATTACCGACCGTGATTTTTCACCTGCTCTCAATCCATCGCGATTTCGTTAACATGTGCAATCAGTGACGAGTCATTTTTTTGTGTTATCCGTTATAAAAATAAAACGGTAAGAAAAAGCTCGAACGTGACACGAACGCGATACGATTGTTCGGGGACTGTATCGAGAAGTATTATAACTAGCGCGCCGTCGACTAATAATAATCATCAATCGAACACGCCTTCTTATAATCGCGATTCATCGGAGAACGCGGCTAGTTGGCTTAATTTAATGTATATTCGAACGGAATATATTTGTCCCGCATGCCTACCATGCACGTAACCGGAGAGCCAAGATTGTTTTCGAGTTGCGCGAGTCGAAGAAACGTACAGCGCCATAATTCATTATGGTTGACGCCCTTCCGCCCACTCGACGGTCGAGAAAAAAAAGAATTATTCTCTCTAGTTTGTCCGATCGCGACGATTGTCACTCGTCTATCGAAGAAGAAAAAAAAACAAAGCGTCTATGTAAGTAGTATACATAATTTTCGCAAACGATATTTGCAACGAACCTCTCGGTGCGTCAAGTGCGCATGCGCAATGAGAGCTCGCTGTTGTGTACTAACGTAATAATTAATAACTGTGGTGATACGAAATGATAAAAAAAAAACAAAAATATATATAGCGTGTAAGTAATGATTTTTTAAAATTATACACATAGTTTTAAGATCGCTTGGACGAACACGCGACTTTGTTGCAAACAGTTAGCGTCGTTGCTATACTTTGTACTGTACCTCGCACGAAGCAATAGCTATTCTCATTTCGAAATATATATATATATATATATATATCTATATATATATATATTATTTTTAATGCAACAATATTCTCTTCGAACCATCTCTTCAAACCAAAGGAATTAAGGCGTGATGAAACAGACTAAGTCGGTAACAAAAACTTTGATGAATGAGATTCGGAGATGGTAGACACTTTGCAAAAAGGCAAAGTATTGGCTGATGTAGAATTCAATACCGCGTCCGATGATACTTCGCTTTCGACGCAAATGTCAATCATTTTTCCATGGGATTGATAAAAAAAAACTGCACGTTACACTCATATGTCACGTGGTACATGTTTCAATTCACCTTAAAGTGATGTGAAATACCGCCGTCGGTAACAAAAACTGTACAGAACGCCGCTTTGAGACTGCGGTCCGTCAAGGAAAAAGACAATTTACTGAGTTTCCACCGGAACAGAGAACGGACTGAAACGAGTCTGAACTAATGGCAAGATTTTAGTTAATTCGAAACTTTCCAGTCAACAGCCAATCCCATAAATGAATTTTGAGTCTATTAGAATTTTTACACCAGTTCAGAATTAATGTCGGCCCGATCTCACTCACGGTGGAAATTCGATAATTGTCTTTCGCTAAGGAATCCGCAGATGCAGGGAATGACCATTTTTTTGTTCCTCGGCGGTCTGCGATCTCAAAACGGCATTCAGTACAGTTTTTATTACCAAAATTGGTCGCGGAGGAGGTTGGCGGAGGTTTATATATACCACATCACCTTAGCGCCACTAGAGCGAGAGAGTTACCGTTTTACCGCACATCATAATCAACTTTTCTCATGGATTCTGGCATATACGGTCAAAAGAAAAGTCTCATCGGAAGGGGATATAATTTCGGCTTCGCATGAGACTTTTCTTTTGATCGTATATGCAAGATCCAGTGAGAAAAGTTGATTACAGTTTTTGATACCGACTGAGCCCGGGATGGGGGGGGGGGGGGTGTTTCATATGGTCTTAAGAGCATGTGAAACATGTTCTCAGCGTGTCTCTCTCGCTCCGTCGAGGGCACCACTACTTCTATCTCTCTCACACTCCATAGTATTTCACATGCTCTTAAGAGCATGTGAAATATGTTCTCAGCGTGTCTCTCTCGCTCCGTCGAGGGCACCACTACTTCTATCTCTCTCACACTCCATAGTGTTTCACGTGCTCTTAAAGTGGAGGAAAGATATTCTCTGTCGCTCTCTCTATCGCTCTACCGTAAGACGCATGCCGCTATCTCCCTCCGTCACGTGACTTTCACATCACCTTAAGAAGTAATTTAAAAAATCAATACGACATCGCCCTTGGGAATCGTGTGAAATTTGGGCGCCACTGGGCGCCTGAACGATTCGAGAACCGGCAGGGATTTTCGTCGCCGTCGGTTGGCGCCCCTTGGAAAAATTATATCTGCGTCGTATTTGAAAAGAAAAAGTGAAGCGTCTAACGTACGTTCGAGTAACGACGATCATCAACAGAAGCGGCAAAGAAACATGACAACGGTCTCTTGTGTTTTATTCCAAACGACGCGTTGGATTAACGTTCAAAGTTGAGCTCCGTCGGAAGACTTGGACAAGTCGAAACTTGCGCAGTGCGGATAGCGTAACATGTAAGTAACTGATACGTAACAGACGCAGGGTACACGTATAGCCGGTCGAACTGCGCCCCAGTCCAACGTAACCCCCAAACAGAGCGACGCCAGTGCGACGAGCAACGAGACTGTATGTACTTAACGTTTATTGAAAAATATCTTACAATTAAACATCGAATGAGAGAGAATATCATTTCACAAACTCGCTCGATCCTCGTGTAATATCGCTCGCGACTTTTGCCGACACTATATTCGTCGTTTATTCTCGTACGAAAAAGACTTCGCGTGCCGGCACAACGTCGGACAAAAGCGGCACGCAGGGTCGTTGACGCCCGTCCGAGACCGTCTGACGATCGATTCTATTTGTCATAACACATTCTTTTTTTTTTTACTCGCAATTTCATAGCGCCGATGAATATCGTAGTTGCGTTTTTGGTTTTTTTTTTACTGTAAAAAAAAGAAAAATATATATATCGAAGCGCGATATATCGGTGATTAACCCAGTTCGGCCAGAACCGAGTCCAGATCTTCCTGAAGGGACAAACTCTCCTCCCTCTGCTTCACGAGATCGTCCTTGAGCCGATCCACCTGCGCCTTCAGCAGATAGTTGCCCTTCTTCAGCGCGGCGAGGCGACCCTCGTTTTTCTTCGCTGTTGCCTGTGGAACGCAATAGTTTTTTACTTTTTATTATTTATTTACTTATAGCATCCATAATATTTAATGCAAAGTTGGACAAAGTGTCACTGTAGTTGCAGCCATAGTTTACCTGTAACTTAACGCGACGCTTCTCTGGTGGATCGTCCTCGTCGTCTGAATCCCATACGTCGTCCAGGTCCGAGTCGTCTGTCTCAGAGTCCTCCTCAGATTCTGATTCCTCCTCCGACTCCTCTACCTCTTCGACATCCTTGTCCTCGTCATCCTTATCGTCGTCTTCGTCCGTATCACCCATCAATTTTGCCATTTTGTCCACCTCCTTCTGAAGATGCTTAAATTTCTTCTTCTCGTCTTTCAGTAGTTTGTTCTGCTGCTTTATCTGCTCCTTCAGAGCGTGCCTCTCCTTCTTCGCGTTTACTGCCTTGTCCCTTTTGATGAGAGAAAATTATTATTGTTATTATTATGGGTTTATTTTTTATTTTTGTTTAGATGAATTGACATAGCTACTGCCCGGAACCAAAATGTTGGGCATTTGTTAACAGTAACAGAAGATGACTATTGATAACAATGGTTTTTGCCAATATGCATAAACTGACAAATGCAAATTTCTATGACAACACATTTTCGTTGAGTTTTTTCAAGGAAGAATCTTTATCCTTGAACTAACTTTAATGTACCATGGCTCATTTTGTTCCTCAAACGTTGCTCAACGACTTCACAGAGTAGAGTTTTTTAAATTGTTTTGTCTGTTTAAAAATGACAGTGGTTTGTTTATGGAAAAATTATTCAGTGGTTACACAGTGGGGCGGATATGTTAAGCGGTGAAGAAACTACAAAGAATCTACTATCTAATTCATACAGCACAGTTTAAGAAAAAAAATGCGCTATGGTACATTAAAATCGGTTGAAAAATACAGATTTTACTGTGAAAAATCCCAACATAAACGTATTATCATGGAAATTTGCGTTTACCAGTTGTTGTTCTTGCAAGACCATTGTGATTGATATTTCTCTTGATTGAGGACATATGCAGTAATAAAAATCAACCTACTTTACTGTTAATAAATGCACACAATTTTGGACAAATAATTGCAAAAATTCAGCACTTATTTGACTTTGTGCCACGCTGCAGTTACCTTAAGATGAAACATGTACCATGTGAAATATGAGTGGAAGAGAGATAGTTGCATTTTTGAATCAATGCCATAGAAAAATGGTTGACATTTGGAGTAAAAGCGAAGCATCATCGGACGCGGTATTGAATTCTATATCAGCCAGTACTTTGATTTTTTGCGAAATGTCTATTTCGCATCTTCGATTGCCATTCGTTACAGTTTTTGTTACCGACTGAGTCAGTTTCACCTCGCCTTAAGGGTAAGTGAGACAGCTGTGCGTGCGAGAGAGATTGTTGCAAATTTCAAATTAACTTTATTCAATGGTGCTAATTTTTTTGAGAAAAAGATGAATTCGAGCCGGATGCGAAATAACCGTGCGCATCCGGCTTGAATTTGCTTTTTCGTAAGGAAAATGAGCACCCTTGAGAAAAGTTCTTTACAGTTTTTATTACCGACCGCGATATTTCACTTCCCCTTAAGGCCATGTGAAAGATGTACCACGTGACATATGAGTGCAAGAGAGATAGATGCATTTTTCGAATCAATGCCATTTAAATCCGGTT
>JAPYZC010001520.1:0-18947 GCA_030522665.1 Ichneumoninae sp. A BG-2022a | reverse complement strand
AAGGAGGTTGGAGCGAGTGGTGTTCATTTTGCCTAAATTCGAGAAATTCGGGCAAGAATTGCAAACACTTCCCAATGTTATAAAAATCTGAAAAAAAATCATACTTATTATAGGCACTGAAAATATTCATTTTGCCTAATAATAATTTCATAATGTTATTAAGAAATTGTTGAAAAAAAAATTGTTCATCAAAATATGTGGTAACTCAACTTTTTTTTTTTTATAATTCGTTAATTTTTCGGAATACGGATGAATTTTTTCAAAAATAAAGATAAAAATCTGAAAAAATTCATACGTATTCCGAAAAGTGAACGAATCATTTTCATAAAAAAAAAGTTGAGTTACCACATATTTTGATGAATAATTTCTTTTTCAACAATTTGTTAATAACATTTTGAAATTATTATTATGTAAAAGTAGTCTTTTCAATGCCTGTAATAAGTATGAATTTTTTCAGATTTTTATAACATTGGGAAGTGTGCAATTCTTGCCCGAATTTCTCGAATTTAGGCGGAATGAACCACTCGCTCTAACCTCCTTAACCACGAGGGCTGCCGTTTTCGAAATTTCCGACGGATTTGGTACCTCCGGTGCCAGGTTGGCACCGTGACCCCGTCTCGCCCTCCGGGCCATCGATGGGCGGGCGGCGTTTAAATTCTAAAAAAGGCTTAACATCCATTTTTCAGGATCGCGGTACGCGAGAGGCATCCGGAGTGGAGACACCGCGAGGGGTTGCGCTGTTACCGCGAGCAAGAAGTAAATATGGATCGCGGTGAAAAATAGGTTAGCCTTTGGAGAAGAAAGGAACGGTGGAATATGGCGACGTTGAGAGTTCACTGTTGGGTCGGGTCGTGAAACATGTGGAGGGCTCGCGAGAGATTGGACAGTGGCAGGGCTGGCGAACGGAGGAGCGAATGAAACGCCGACACTACGCGAACTGAGCGTACGGGCGGCGTCGGCACGAGGACGCTTCTCCTTACTCGCTCGCTTCTCGCACGGAGCCCCGGCTGACACCGAAGGGATGGAGAGAGCGCGAACGGGGAGAAAGCCGAGGGCCGGCATCGCATTTTTCGACGATTTGTCAAAGTCTCCTTCCCAAGCCCTCCCCCCAATTTCTCACACTCCGAAGGTTGCGGTGTTTCTTTTCTTGGGTCCGTGCTCTTCTCGTCCGTCGGATTTTAATCTCTACGGCGTCGCACCGCACACGCGGAACGTCGGAACTCCGCGGTTCGTCGTTTTGGACAACTCCGACGCGTCGCTTTAGGAGACACTTGGTCGGCTCGGACGTGTCGTCGGGCACGTGGAGAACCCGAGGCGCGGTCACGGGAAACCATCGTCCTCTCACCGACGGATGGACGGAATGGAAGAACGAGGAAAGGGCGCGGGCTCCGTGGCGAACCACCGGCCGCGATCACCCTGTATTCTTCCCACTTCGCTTCGACGCCCTCGCCGGGAAAAACACGGCATTGCACTTTTTCGTGGGTTTTAATAGTTTTTAAACGGCGAGCTTCTCGCCGTCCTTCCATCCACTTCGCTCGACACCCGAGGCACTGCCCGGCGACCCGACTGTTTTGCGGGAAAAGTCAAGCTCGTTGAGATATTGTCCGTAGGGCGGACCGAACGGAAATCACGCCAACGAAATCCGTTTACGACGGAGCGTTGTCGAAAAGAAAGTAGTCAAAGAGCGCTGAACTTCAATTCTCTTCCTATTATTCCTTCTTCTTATCTCTTGATATCTCTAATTTTATTTGATTATCATTAAGGTAGAGCGGGGGAGAATGGGGCAACGGGGCAAAACGGGATTTTTTGGGCAAAACTAAATTTTCCAATAATTTTTGGATGACCGAAATCGCCCTATCGGATACATCAGGCTTTTCTGCCCCGTTTTGCCACCTTGTCCGATCCAAAAATGATTGGAAAATTTAGTTTTGCCCAAAAACCCCGTTTTGCCCCGCTCTACCCTACATAGTTGTAGTACTAGTGATCGTACTTTGCGATACTAGTGCGGTAAAGCAAACTTTATACGCACGCTGCGAAGTGAGTGTTACTTCACAGTCCGCGTATGATGTTCGCTACAACCCGCTACAACTAGTAACGCATAATATATTATGTAGCGAATGCAGGAGAAGTGTTATCTCCGTGACTGCGGATTATGGCGCTGTACAGCCAGCGTGCATAAAGTACGAGCAGCGTGCAATAAATTCCAGAAATAGAACGCAAAAGTAAATCGCACGCAAAAGAGCCGATCTGCCCATGCGCCGGGAATTTACTAAACGCATGGCCGCAAAGCGCCACTTACGCCACTTTCGGTTTTTATGCATGAGTTAAGTAATATTAATTTACGATACTAGTGCGATAAAAAATTTTCTGACCAGTGTGTCAGCTGCAATAACACGAGTTCAGAAAAGGCTTTTCGCACAAGTATCGTACAAAATTTCGTTTCACGAGGTGTGAAAATGGGAGTTTTATACACGCGAAGCATGCGTAAAACTGACATTTTCGCACCGAGTGTAATAAAAGATATTGATTGACCTCCCATATAATGCTAGATCTTTTTTTTCTTTGGAATCCTTTTTTTACACATAATTCCATATGGCGGGTCAATAGGCCATTGACCGAAGTTCTTCAGCCTGGTTGTTTTCGGTGCATTGGGCTCGGTTTGTTTTACAATTTGACAAACAGTTAAGATTTCTTAATATTGGTTGAAAACAACAAGGAAAATAAATAATATTGCCAGTGTACGCACACTCTTAAATATTAACGTAGTGTTGCCATAATTCCATAATAAAATGCAAATCATATATGTGTTTGTTTTAGCCTACTGTCATAATAGGAATTCCTTGGCTTCGTTATGCTCATACATAACCGGGGACGCGTTGCTCTACTCGATGTTCCGAGAGGAGGCTCCCGCGGTAGCGTGTCCCTTCCGGGGCCCGATGACGTTCACCTACAATCGGGGACACGGCACCTGCTCGAGTCCACAGAGCAACGTCGATACCTGCACCGACGACAGCAGACTGCTGTTCAAGTACCAGGCCTGTCCGGACGTCCCAGCCTCCGAGAGTGCAGGTATGAATTCGTCATCGAACGTTGCAGACACAAGCTCGTATCGTATTGTTATTTTTTTTTTTTCATTTAACATAAACACCATAAAACTAACAAAAGATGCGTACGAAGCTTCGTTATTTTTTGGCCGTTCATGAAAACCCCGCTGTCGGAAAACGTATGGTTAGCAATTTTGGCATTCTCATGGAGGAGGCTTTGAGGATCACACATACATTCCCAACCAAAAAATTAATGCGATTAATGCCAATCATCTAAAAAAAATTGGAAAACCTTTTATTTTCTGATTTTAAATGAATTCCTTGATTTTTTTAGAATTCATACGAATTTTGTTTAGAATTTTCTTATGTCTCAAATTTTTTTTCTCGAGTATTTGAAAAATCTATGTAGCGGCACGAATATCGGATATCTTTGCGTATCACGATTCTACAGTACACACAAAAAGTTTCGAGGTAATTGCCCCAACATTTCTGTAGTGATGGCGTTAAAATAAAAATAAAAAATTTAAGAAAATTCCGAAAAAATTCTACAAAATCAACGAATTCATTTAAAAAAAAGGTTTTGTGATTTTTGACATTGTTATTATGTAAAACTAATGTTCTTGACACCTTCAATAAAGTTGATTTTTTTCAAATTTTTATACCACGAGGAAGTGTTCAAATTCTCTCTGAATCGCATTTTTCGCTGGGAATGTACGTGTGATGCATCCTTAAACGAAATTTTATTTTATTTTTGCAATCTTTTGGTAACGCGTTCGTATGCAAGAACTTCACAGCCTTCGCTCAACTTGAAGTGTCGGCCCCGTTTCGAGGGCGTTGAAACTTTGTTGTTCAAAGGAAACAGGATCCCACTGCAGGGCGGATAGACTCGGCGGAATCCTGTTTCTTGTTGGACGCCAAAGTTTCGGCATGCTTGAAAAAAGAGCATCGCCGTTTTCATTAGCGACCATGCCCGGGTTGGATGGAAACGGTAAAGTGCTACTTCACCTTACGGTAATTGGATGATGCAGACTCGTCGAATCAGGAAGTCGAATCATAAAATTCGTTCAACAAGTTTCTGCTGGTACATTTGTATTTCGAACCATCAATGTTTCCTAAACACAGGAAACGGTGCAAAGTAATTTTGCACATGGCTTCCTCATTTATTACAATTTTGCGCATAGCTTTGTGCGCAATGAGAAAGTTCGTTGATCGATTTTGACTTCTTCCATAGTGGAGGATATGCGCAAAGTTGTTATAAATGACAAAAACTTTTTTCGTAACAAAAAAAATGTCTGCATCTCACGACATTGAAAACGTCAAAATTTTCCGCAAAATTTATTGTAGAAAATCGCAAACTGAAACTTGCAGATTTCGTCGTGTTGAGGCAATTTTTTACATCTATTCTTCAGCGCTAATGACAAAACTATAGGTTATTTTACTCTTAGTGTGATCTTTTATACAGAAATTCCTGTCAGGCGTAAAAAACAAATTTTTCAACAAATTCGATATTTTTATTTTCATAAAATTTAAAGGGTTAGATCACTTTTCGTCCAATTTAATAATAAACATTATACACTGTTAGTCCAATCCCGTATCAAATTTAAAATGAATATCTCCATGATTACTCGGATTGGAGCCCTTTTTTAAGAAATTTTTCAAAGAAATCTAAATCCCATAAAATCTGACAGCCTGGATAGATTTCGACCAAGCTCACTACCACACTTCTTCGATCGAAATATTATATTCGTGTAGAGTTTTAGGACGACAGCTCAAAATGCATGCAAATTAAAGCTACAACAGAGAATTTTCAAAAAACTCGAAATCGCGTGAAATCTCCAATCGGTACTCAATCTCGATAAAAATTTAGGAGTCAAAATGAATGACAATAAATTCATGAAACGTGCTGGATCAAACTAGAAGAGCCGCTTTAAAAAGAGTGTCTTAGAAATTCTAATTACATCGCCATGGCCGCGGCCGAGCGGGCAGGGCTGCGGCGAGTCGGCAAAGTCTTCCCCTCGATGCAAAGAATCCACTTTTTTTTTTTTTTTTTTTTCGAGACCCGATTCCGGCGAAACGCGCGTTACGTTTCGAGTTTTGGACTGGCATGTTGGCGAGACACGAGTAGCGCCGGCACGAGTCTTTATCGATCCCCGGGAAGACATTAGTCGACGTCCCGGGCTGGCCTGGAACAAACGCGAACTAAAGGCGGACACGCTATCGCGAAGTCGCGAGGGTTCGCTCGACTCCCGACGCTTGAGGGATGTCGTTGGATCGTCGAAACGATACTTTAACGTCGCGATAACGCCCGACGCGCGTCCTCGTAGCGGGAGATAGAGAATGAGCGAAAGTGTGTATCGCCGAGGGGATGAAAGGGGAGCTACCTGTCGGCCCTGCAAGGTCGCCGGGGATAATGCGACCGACAGGAAACTCCGGCGAGTTTGAAGAGAAAACATTAATTTCATTTCGCTCTGGCGAGATCTGCGGCGACGATTGGCCGTTCGAGAAAAAACTTCCAAATAAGAAAGTAACGACCTTTCGCGGGAGAAACCCGCGGAAGCGCGTTTCTTGGGGCTTCTTGAGCTCCGCGAGCGGGAAGAAAACTGCCCAGATGTGAATTAGATAGGAGGAAAGAAGACGCGATCTTTCGCCTCGCGCCTGCAGACATTGGGCGTTGATCGTCCAAGCCGTGGGTTCGAGGGGGTATCGAGTGCCGGGGGATCGACACGGGGAAGGACTCCAAGTGCCCGAGGGAAAGGGTTGCGAGGCACTCGCTTGGTGGCTTTCCGTTTCTCGAACGGCGGCGTCGAACCCTCGATCATCCCTTTATCGGAGCACGGTTAAACCACGCCTCCGGCTAGCTAGCACTTTGGGAAAACCTGTGCGCGATAATTGTCGGTTACGAGAAGCGCGCCGACGAACGACCGGGAACTTTAATACACAACGCGGCTCCTCCTTCGATCGAGGCTTTCGATATCGCGAGCGCGTGTTCGCGCTGCGTTCTCCACTGTTCCGCAGCTCGAGTCATTATTTTTGCATCGCCGCTCGTCTCGCGAATGAAAGTTCGATGCGCGAATCATGGATTTTTGTTGCTCTGTTGAACTCGCAGTCGAGGAACTGGAGTGCTTGGCAACGTGGAAGGAAGGCAGCAGTCGATACCTCGTGGGTCGCTTGCACCACGGTCATTCGTCGAGCAACGAGGATCGGTACCGTTGCTTCGTGTACGAGAGAGCCAGCCAGAGCGTGGGAGCCGGATTGAACAGGGCTGCGGTATTGGGAATGGCGACGATGGACCACGAACTCGGACTTCCCGGGGCACCGATACCCGAGGGAGCACCGGAAATCTATCGTGTCGCACAGAGCGGCGACGCTACCTGCAACGGCCTCTTCAGCCCTATGGAGGGATCGCGGACGATGACACTGACCAAAGGTACGAATTTACAGACACGTTGTTTCCTATAAATTATTTATATTAATTTAATCTTTGGGAACTCGGACATCAATTTCTGACAATTTCACACTAATTCTTATACATTCGTGTAGTTCTATGGAAAAGGCAATTTTTTTCGTCAATGCCGAGTTTTGCACTGGAGCACTCGCGACGAGTACCTCTTAATATTTCGAGTCTCGCTGTGAGTGTGAAGAAAAAGGTTATTAAGCTCAACCGTACGCCCTTTGTAAGCGTTATTATTAAAGGTACAAATTAACACATACATATAGTTTTCTATAAATTATTTGTATTCATTTAATAACTGGGGACTCGTACACCAATTTGGGAATTTATTGTATCGTTCTGATTATGAAATTCATCGCGCAAATACAGCAAACGATAATGATAATAAGAATAACAACGACTAATTCCCTCATTAAAATAAGCGGATAATTGAAAATGGTTGGGGGCGAACATAAAACAGTTCAGTTTTCAAGTAGTCGATGATTGTGGGCACTCGCGACGACTACCTCTTAATATCACGAGTCTCGCTGTGAGTGCGGAGAAAAAGGATATTAAGCTCAGCGGTAAGCCCTTTGTAAGCGTTATTCTTAAAGGTACAAATTAACACACACATATTTTTTCCTATAAATTATGTACATGCATTTAATATTTTGGGAATCGGACGCCAATTTGTGACAATTTCACACCAATTCTTCTAAATTCAAGTACTTCTATGTCAAACGCGAGTTTCTCCATTAATGCCTACAACCGGTAGGCAAATTGTTGTATTGTTCTGATTACGGAATTCACCGCGCGATTACAGCAAACAATAACAATAATAACAATGGCTAATTTTTTCATTCAAATAAGCGGATAATTGAGAATAGTTTGGGCGATCATATGCCGGTTCAGTTTTCACGTAGTAGATCATTGTGCGCACTCGCGACGAGTACCTCTTAATATCACGAGTCTCGCTGTGAGTGCGGAGAAAATGGATTAACATTAAGCTCAGCGGTAAGCCCTTTGACTGGGTCCGCCTGCTAGAGGCGAATCGGGTGCAGGCGAGACCCGACAAACGAGACAGGGAGAGGGAGAGAGATATCGCGCTGCTTCTCTATCCGGCGTACTTTACCGTTCAACTGCGAGCCGCGCTCGAAAGTTTGTTCAATTAGCCCGGCCTCCGTAGTAAAGTCAATACCTTGGGAAAATTACTCGGATCTGTGTGTTGCACGCTAGGGTTGCGGATATAAGATAACCTCGGTCTCTCCTCATCGGTATTATAGACACCACGAGGATGAAGCTTGGGATGGATGCACTCGGTACCAGACACTCAATTATTGTTCCGCCGAAGAAATTTAATGCTGCAACACTTGTATCGAATTATTGCAAAATCATTAAATTATCGATGCAATTAGTTTCGTCAAAATAATATCTAAATAAAAAATTACTTTACTTGCACGAAAAGCATTACACGGTCTCTCTGACGGTTATTTCGATCCGGCGTGAATTTACGATAACGTTCGTTACGATTGTACCTTGTTTCTTAACAAGGTAAACTCGCTTGTACCTTCCGACTTTTCATCCCGGTCGAAATGGCAATAACAACTTTGATTTTTAAAAAACTTTTAAAAAAGGTAAATTCAATACCTTCGGAAAATTACTCAGATCTGCGTGTTGCTCGCTAGTGTTGCGGATGTAAAATAATCGCGGTCTCTCCTCATCGGTATTATAGACACCACAAGGATGAAGCTTCGATCGGATGCAGTCAGAAACAGACATTAAATTATTGTTCCCCAAAGAAATTTAACGCTGCAACACTTGTATCGAATTTTTACAAAACCGTTCAATCATCAAAGCGATAAAATTTTTTTTTTTTATCAAAATAAATACGACCATAAATTTACGATAACGTTTCTTACGATTGTTACTTTTGACCCCGATTTGAACAGCAACAATGACTTAGATCAAAACAAAAGATCTTACCAGTCGAAGTTATCTAAAGTCCGCAACCGAACATTCTATATCATCTCCGGCAATAAAAATTATTCTACGAGCCAATAAAAAAAAGATGAAGCGAGTCCATGAATTTCGCGAGTGTAACCGATCACCGTTTTTATCGCGCGAAAACGCGTTTTTATCGTTCGTTGCGAAACTCGTTGGGTGAGTAGCGGTACTCAGAGCAGGTGCGCTGTACGAGTGAGCCGGTGTTTTTTTTCCCCCTCCACGAGGCGTACTAACGTTAATTGGTATCTTGAAGGCAGTAAAGTCGAGCCTTCCGTATACGGCGTTGCGTTCCCTCCCCCGGACTGAGCGACGATTTTATCACGCGGCGTTAAAGCCGTGAGAATTAGGGGCCCCGCGAAGCACGTAGCCCCCTCGTCCCCCCCCCCCCCTCCACGCGGCACTCGCTGCTCTGCTCTTCACTATTTTTACGACGAAGGAATTTGTATTCTATCGCCACTGTGATACGCCATAGTCAAGTATGTCGTACGTACGTCTATATATACGAGAGAAAAAAGAAGTGCATGAAGGCTTCGATGCCTTCGAGGCCGGACCGACGAAGGAAGCTGCAGTGACGCCTGAATTATTTGCATTCTTCGTACCGGGCTCGTGGACAAACGACCAGCGAAGAGAGACGATGCTGCAATGCTTTTACGCCTCGTAAAAGCGGGGACGAAGTGTCGCGGTACACAATGGGAGTCGCCCGGTTCCCGACACAAGGTGGGTTTTAAGGCTCGCCAGGCTCGGACAAAATGTTATGGCAAAGTAAGGGAAAAAAAATAAAAATGGCAAAAAATAATAATGGCAAGCTTGGGGGGAAAAAATGAATAGAAAAAAACAGGAAGAACCGAGGAAGCTCCGAAAGAAGTGACGAGTGGAGCGCTAAACCAATTTTCCTCACTCGCGGCTCACGACCCCCCAGCGAATTCCACGGCTGGGACGGGGACTACGGAGTCATCGTTTTTGGTCCTCATCCTTGTCGCTGGGTAGCTTTTCTCTGCAACCTAACGCGGGTTTGCCCACGGCATCGGTATCGGCGACAGCAGCGGCAACGCTGAGATTTTATTGGCTGTCGCGTGATGTCTTGGGTGCGAGAAAAGCGTCGCGACTTTATCACCGCAAGTCCCGGTTGGAGGACGATGGGAGAATGTCTCCTGGCGGGAATGACTCGAGGAACGGCGGGTTGTTCCGTTAGCTATATCCCGGAGATTCCGGCACGAGATAGCCAAGCGAGACAAAAGATTGCTATAAACTTCGAATTCGTCTTCGACCGAGATAAGTCGGGCTCGTCGATCCTGAGAGGCGAAACGTGGGTCAATGGGGCGGAGGGTGGAGGTGGAGGGGGGAGAATGAGAGAAATGCGGGAAATATCTGAGACAAAAGAAAGGGAAAAACATTCCGAGAGCAAAAAAGAAAAAAGTGCGATGAATGGAATCGGCAGCGCTAGTAGAGACTGCAGGGCGTTACATCAAACTCTGAGAAGGCATTGAAAAGGCCTCGTCAGCGCCTCTTGAAGCCTCTTCTCGGCCTCCTCAAGGGCTGATGCAACACCCGAAAATGTCTATCAAAATGTAACTTTCCATATATTCGAGAAATGTGGGAAAATATCTGAAACGACAGAAAATGAAAAACATTCCGAGAGCAAAAAAGCAAAAAGTGCGATTAATGGAATTGGCAGCACTAGTAGATACTGCAGGGCGTTGCATCAAACTTTGAGAGAATATTGTAAATGGCCTGTCAGCACTTATTGAGGCCTCTTCCGGATCTCTTCCGGGTCTGATGCAACTCCCTAAAATATCTACCAAAATGTAACCTTCCATGTGTCCGAGAAATGCGGGAAATATCTGAGACAAAAGAAAATGAAAAACATTCCGAGAGCAAAAAAGCAAAAAGTGCTATGAATGGAATCGACAGCATTGGTAGAGACTGCAGAGCGTTACATCAAACTCTGAGAAGGCATTGAAAAGGCCTCGTCAGCGCCTCTTGAAACCTCTTCTCGGCGTCCTCAGGGCCTGATGAAACTCCCTAAAATTTCTACCAAAATGTAACTTTCGATGTATCCGAGAAATACGGAAATGTCTGAGACAAAAAGAAATGAAAAACATTCCGAGAGAAAAAAAAGAAAAAAGTGCTTTGAATGGAATCGGCAGCACTAGTAGAGACTGCAGGGCGTTACATCAAACTCAGAAGGCATTGGAAAGGCCTCGTCAGCGCCTCTTGAAGCCTCTTCTCGGCCTCCTCAGGGGCTGATGCAACTCCCTAAAATTTCTACCAAAATGTAACTTTCGATGTATCCGAGAAATGCGGGAAATATCTGAGACGAATAAAAACGAAAAATATTGCGAGAGTAAAAAAGCATAAAGTGCGATGAATGGAATTGGCAGCACTAGTAGAGACTGCAGGGCGTTACATCAAACTCTGAGGGGACATTGAAAAGGCTTTGCCAGTGCCTCTTGAAGTCTCTTCTCGAACTCCTCAGGGCCTGATGAAACTCCCTAAAATTTCTACCAAAATCTAACTTTGCATGTATCCGAGAAATCCGGGAAATATCTGAGACGAAAGAAAACGAAAACCATTACGAGCGTAAAAAAGCATAAAGTGCAAGGACATTGAAAAGGCTTCGCCAGTGCCTAATCCGGACCTCCTCAGGCCCGATGCAATTCCCTAAAATTTCTACCAAAAATGTAACTTTCCATCTATCGGTATTAGATCTCCGAGTTCTCTCAAGTGTATATTTTGTCTGCACCGTCGTAACCTTCTCTTCTGATTATGTGCTCTTGAAAAAATGTTTCAGTCTCGTCGCCCAGCAAGTGCCGATTTCCGAGTTGGCTGACCGGTCACACGAGTAACGGTCTTACCTGGCACACCCTCGATCTCGCGCGCTCCTACACCTTCCATCCGAGAAACGCGAGTCTCCACGTCACGAGACTGAACGCCAGCAGTTCGAGGATCGACGCCGGAGCACTGGATCCTCCGGACTTTCCCGAACAGGAGGAACAGGACGTAAAGATCTTGTGCAACAGCATCAAACAAACGAATCCGGCTCAAACTATGACGATTATGGTCGCGCACTTCACCGTAGGATGGTGAGGACGTCGGTCAAATATTACGCGTTGCGACAAAACACTATCAACGATCCAACTGTGGTCGGCAATTGTGGCCATTCAAAAGTTACCAAGATACTTGGGAACATTAGTGTATATTAATTTGTTCTTCCATTTCCACCGTTATGCACTTCCGAGTGTTTACGGAAACCCATCCCGATTCCTCCCTAGCACTCCCTACCCGCACTCAGCTAAGCTACCTAACTTCCAGTGCGTCCGTAGCCGACTTAGCTACACTGCACCGCATTTTCCGAGGAGCCAGAACAATAATTTATTTGACGGCCACCATTTATTTCATTTAAATAAATATTTATTTGATTTAAATAAATATTATTTAATTTAAATACATATTTATTTCAATGAAATCAATATTATTCTTAATCCAAATAAACAGTGGCCGCCAAATACATTTTTTTCTAGGTGTACAGACGGCTATATTCTACTGATCCTCCGGTATTTTTGCACTTGAGTAAAGTGCAGAAGCACCAAAGTCTCAGAAGAAAGCGCCTCGCGCTCAACGGTCGATGCGCCAGCTAGCGCACGGCTAAGCGGTCTCCCATCCAAGTACTGACCCCGAACGAATCTGCTCGACTTGGGGCACCACCAGAGTCGTGCACCCAGAAAAATAATTTACTTGACGGTCACCGTTTATTTGGTTTAAGTAAAATATTTTTTTGACTTAAAGAAATATTTATTTCATTTAAGTAAATATTTACTTAATTTAAATAAATATTTATTTCAATCAAATGAATATTTTACTTAAACCAAATAAACGGTGGCAGTAAAAAAAAGAAAATTCTGGGTGTGCTTATCCGCCGCTGTTCATTTGGGAACATTAGTAATTGAAGAAACTTCGTTGACTGACTAGCTCGCTGGTTTTGCCTCCACGGATTTTTAACGTGAAAAAACCATTCCGTACATACGTCATCTCCCAACTGTAAGTGGCAATATGTATTTGTCTTAACCGTATTACTCCACCGTTACAGCCGAAGCGGGTTCATGTGCATGGCGTTCTACAGAAGGGACGGCCACGTCGTGGAGGTGCAGACCGGAAGTGCGACCTCCCGTCCCGAGGAGGCTTGCAGCTCTCCGCACTACATGGCTCACAGCGTACCCTACCTCACCTTAGTCAGTGAGTAATCCACACATAGACGCATGGAAGAAAATATTTTCTCCAATGCAATTAAATGTTCAATACAATTTTATTGCTTTCCGGGTTTTTTCGGAAAATTATTCTCGCCGTGCTACTTCCACCCAGTGCGTTCGCGTTTTTCTCACGTATCTTTCGTTCGAGTTTCGTTAATAAATAATTTTACGTAGTCATGAAATAATTTACGGGCGCATAACTCCTCCTGTCTCTACGTCTCTCCTTTCCTCGGTATCTCATCGGGGAAAAAAAAATTAAATTGTTCGCGAACAAAATGGAAGATGAATATTTTAATTCCTGCTCTTTTCCTCTCTTCTTCGGGCCGCAGGTCACCCAACTCCCCGATGTATCGGTTTATTGCTTCACGAGAAGGCAAAGTGGTACATACGCGGAGAGAGAAATAGAGAGAGTAACGAATTTATACAGGAATTATGGCGAACGCGGGTAAGGAGGGGAGGGGGGATTGCAGGTTGTCGGCGCGCATGCGCGCCCCGGGCGTCCGGTGAGTTATTCTCGTACGTACAATTAGGGAATAATAACCTGGGAAATTGCCTATCCACGAAGGACCGTGCGTCCGCACCCTCTAGCTCTGCTCTTTTCTCCCTCGCCCGTTTCCTCATTGTCCTACGCATTTCCACTCTCGTTCTTGCTCCACTCCATTTTCGAGGGAATTATGAGAGACCGAACACGAAATTTCGGATGATTAGAAATGTACGTATGAATATCTCGTAGTGGAAGCCAGGGTTGGAACAGTAAACAATTCTCGGACGATATCGGAGGTTCCGGTCGGTACGTCAAGCTGTTTTACATAATTGTTAAGATTTTTTTTAGTGATTGTCAAGAATAGAACGACAAAAGGCTAATTCGTCCTTCCGCATTTCCACCCGCCTTTTTGCTCCACTCCATATTCGAGGCAATTGTGAGAGATCGAATACGAAATTTCGGATAATTAGAAATCTATGTATGAATATCTCATAGTAGAAGCCAGGGTTGAAACACTACACGATGTTTGGACGATATCGGAGATTCCGGTCGGTACGTCAAGCTGTGTGACATAATTGTGACATTTTTTTTTACTGATCGTCAAAAATAGAACGACAAAAGGGTAATTCGTCCTTCCGCATTTCCACTCTCGCTCTTGCTCCACTCCTTTTTGGAGGGAATTATGTGAGACCGAACCTAAAATTTCGGATGATCACAAATACACATAGTCGAAGTCAGAGTTTGAACAATAAACAATGTTTGGACGATATCGGAGATTCCGCTCGGGTGCGTCAAGCTGTGTAACATAATTGTGACATTTTTTTAAACTGAACGTCAAGAATAGAACGACGAAAGGGGAATGCGTCCCTCCGCGTACGATCGATGTAAGATCGACCTTATCGCGTCGATGTGATGCCGGCTATGAGACGCGGCAGTGAACTTTAAAATAACCCAGTCACGGTTCGTCAACCGATAACACATTATCAATATTCGACAGCGTAAAGTTTCATGAGAACCTAAAATAGGGTGTCGAGGGTAACGTGACGAAACTATCCATTTAGTTTCCGAGCATCTAATCGACTCGGTATAGAAATAGAGCTTTATTTCACATCACTTACGATTCGCCAGATTTACTCTCGAGACCCGTGACGGAAGTGGCGGTGTTGACTCTCCAGCGTTTTCGTTGGAGAAATGAGGGTTGAGAAAATTCGCGGATCTCGAAAATACGCTGAAAAAGTGGAGGCCATTTATGGTTTGAGAATAAGTGCTGCGCCAAGCCGCTCCGCGGAAACTCTTACCGGCGAGCTCGCAAACCCCCCGACGAAGTTGAAGGCGTCCAGGAGTTTCGCGGATTTCGGCGCCAGTCGTGCGAGAACGGCTCGCAACGGCGAATTTACAATCGATCGAGGAAACAGACGAGTGGTCCGACGTCGCTGAGTCTGGAAAAATTGCCGAACGGAACGGGTCAGTCACTTTGGCGAGTAACGAAATCAACTCTTCCAAATAACAACTGGGAAAACTAGAAGTAACACGTTTTGTCGGAATGAAGATGTAAGCTCATCGGAGTCGCACGAACAGTCCGTGAAATGCGCTCGTCTCATTGACGTGACGGACTCTCCAACGAAGTGTTGCGGCAGAACCTGTGAGGCTAGGGATGTCAATGAATCGACTATTTTTTGTACGGTAATTGGCATTCCTTAACGGGGTACAAGTGATGAAAATGTTCAAGTGATTGAGAAAAAGGAATTGCTGAATTGACTGAGACGCGGTGACATTTGTTCAAAGATGTTATTTGGTCGGTACACCGAGAAAAATAATTTACTTGACGGGCGCCTCGCAAATAATTATTTATTTAAATCAAATAAATATTAATTTTAACCAATATATATATTTATTTGCGGGACGCCGATCAAATAAATTATTTTTCTGGGTGTACAATAAAAATGTTTGTTTGACTCAATTCAAGCAAATAATTGTTTAACAAAACAATGCTTTATTAGTACCAAATAAACAACAACTTTGAACGTATGTCAACGCGACTTTACGGTAATTTGACATTTTTTTCTCAGTGAATATATCATCCATTACACCCTGAAAAATCATTTATTTAGTTTAAATAAATATTTTGATTGATTCACTGAGATAAGGATCTAATAAAAATGTCTATTACCATAGCACATAGAAGTAGGACACTAGGGCACCACCTATGGTAGGAAGTACCGGATTTATAAGAATTTTTCTTAAATATTATTGTAAAAATTCTTGGGAAATCTCAGACTTTCTACCATAGGTGGCGCCCTGGTTCCCTACTACCATGTGCTATGGTAATTTTTCTTAGATGATCGGTAGTTTATACTAGATCCTTCTCTCAGCGTTTAAGTAAATATTTATTTTTATCAAATAAATATTTATTTTTATCAAATAAATATTTATTTTTATCAAATAAATATTTATTTTTATCAAATAAATATTTATTTTTATCAGATAAATATTCATTTAAACCAAATAATTATTTATTCGCTCGGCGCCAGTCAAATAAATGATTTTTCCGGGTGTAACGTGTTAATCGGGTTGGGCAATATTCACCACTCTTACCCCACGCGACATAGCCAAAAATAAAAAATTGATGCGATTCAGCCTACTCTCCACCGTCGGAGAAAATATAACCGTAGAAGGAACTTCGTTCGGTTGTAGATGAAGTTTGCCGGAGAGTTCGGTGTGCTATGTCACCCCCATCGGAGCGATCGGTCGCCGCCGCTTCGGATTGTAATCCCACCAGGAGTTATTGGATTCGGTTTGATCCACTGCCCACGTCGTTTTTCCTCGTCTCCCGCCCTCCCTGCAGGGATATATGATCCTGTATGTGTGTCGATGCGCTTTGCAAGGATCCGCCGGCTCTCTCTAGCGGGTAGTTCCTGCGAGTTGACATTCAGCGACTCCTTTCCCTTCCGCCCTTCTTCCTACTCCACCGTCCAGGCTCCTTTCTGCCCGTCGAGCGGGACCGACTAACGGTAAACGGCTCCGACGGCTTATGTAAATCTGCTTGCCATTCCCACGTCCATTCACCGTACCTTTGTCACCCTCTACAGACCGTCAACTTTTAATATCCGACGATTCCTTTCGCCGCAGAAACTCGCGCGCCGCGCTGTGCGGAGACCTTCGGATCGGTGGATACGGAATTCTGGTGATGGCAGCGAGAAAGATGAGGATAAGGAAAAAACTTAGAATATACCATTTCCAGTTCGGTGCGTTATTGCATGGATCGTCACTTCTCCCCGGGCAATGAAAACCCTCTCACTGCTCGAGACAACGTAGCCAGGATGACGGTTTCATGCAGTCGAATTACACCCGCGGGCCTCCGTACCGCTCCTAACGCGTCCCCGCTTCGAATAAAAAAACCTACTTTTCCCTATCATCAAACTAATCGCTGGCGGAGTAGTAGCTTTCAAAGAAAACTTTTCACTCTACAACTTCCACGCCACGTGTGAAGTTGGAAAGTACACGGAACTTGTGCATAACAAAAAGGTTTAGAACGACGTGTAATTCGAAATGCCTATTGCACGATTCGATTTTTGCTTGAGGAAGCAAACATCGAATCGTGAGGATAGAGGAAGTTTTTTTGTGGTTAAAAAATGCGTTTCGTGATTCTAATTAAAATATGTTCAAAATGTTCAAAAACATCGAAAAATCACAATTACAAAAAATTTCCGGATGTATGTATGTATGTGTGAATTAGACGCGAAAAATTCAAACCGCTGTAACTCGAGAACGCCTCTACCGATCAAGCTGAAATTTCACACACTGCAAAAAATGTCTGCATCGAAATTAATGTACTTGTATTGGAAGCTTTTATGCATAACCTAGTACATTAAATTTAATATACAAATGTTGTGTAAAATGAATGTACGGTAAATAAAGAATAATAAAAAAGTGGTATATTTAATAAAAGTACTTTAATAGTACTAAATCTATTTAAAAATTACTTTAAAACTACTGCAATTTTACATAATATTTGTACATTAAATTTAATATACTGGTTTAGAACATAAAAGCTTCCAATATCGGTACATAAAATTTACAATTTTTTAACAGTGTAAATTCGGAGTTTTTAAAACATCAATGCATGTATATTTCGTGCTATATGAAATTTTATATTAATATACAGCATTCCTACGATATGATATTCTACACATAAGCGAACGATCGTAGCGTCACAAAGAAATCTTTGTCCACATTGGATCCAACATGACGTCAGTGGCAGCAAAAGAGTTCCCTCATTCCTAATAGCGGCGAACGAGAATTGCGGTGATCTTTTGATCCGGCCAGAAATCCTTCGGGTCAGGAGGAGAATTCTTCGACTCGGGATTTCGGAATTCGGAGCAATCTCGAGGAACTAAGAAATCAAGCCCAAACCAAGCGACTAAGGGGGAAAAAAGTTAAAAAGGTTGAACGGCAAATGCAGCCTCGTTACTTTTTTCTCTTTCATTTTGTTGAGTTTCGCCCCCCTCGCCCGGTGCCTTGGCCCCTCATCCGAAAGCCGGCGTGACCGTCAGCTTAATTGCTCGGGGATTCGAACTCGTTATTCCACATGGCCCCGGGCTGCCTCGCTTTTCGCGGTGGCGGCGGTCGCTCGACGTTGCGACTCCTCGTAATCCCAACGACGGGAGATCGCCTCTAATGCTCGACGAGTCGCGCTCTCTTTCTGCTAGCCTGAATCCTTATTGGAGAAGCTTGCGCAAGCACCGGCGGCGGCGTCCTCGTTAGACGGTCCGCTCCGTGGCGCGGGCTGGCTAGCCGGGACCGCGGGAAACTTGCCCTACCCCGTCCAAGCCTCCTCCCCACTGGCGGCAGACGAATTGCTCCAGCAAACGCTCACAAAAGCGGGAGATCCTGGCAGAAGATTTCACCGTCCCACGATGTTTGTATGAGCTTTTGCGCCCCCACATGTTTACTCTTTTTTTATCATCGTCAAAAGAATAAAAATACCGCAAGCAACAAACAGATAACACGTGAAAGCAACTGCGAGCCGAAAAAACATTTGTTTCTCCGTGGGGAAGCAAAACATCCCGATTGTCTCGCAAAGTGGGTCACCGGTTGGTTTCATGCCGAGGACGATTTAAAAATATACATGGAATTATGCGCCCTTATTTTGATTGGGATTTTTTATTCTTAATCAAGAAATCCAAATTGTACCTCCTTATATAGCATTTTCAAACCCGTCATATTCATCATCTTGTGTATTTCTTGCTGTAGAACACGATAGGGACCTGGGTATTTCCGCGATACCATCGGGAAGCAAAGAAATTACTGTTTGAAAATATGTAAAATCATTCAATCTTTGGTTATAAAAATTCCTAATAAATTTTGTTTCGTTAGTCGTCGCTCCTGGACTGTATTTCCACGCTGATCACGAAATGATGACTTATATTATTTATGAATGAATATTTAATGAGAAAAATTGCGTCTAAAGTGCAATACTAATTTTCCAAGAAATTGGCAGTGCTCCTCGTTCATGACAGTAGTTCAGCAGATAAAAATCAAAATATCACCGCGATTCTCGTTCGCCACAATTACGATTACGAAATATATCAACAGCAATCCATTACACAATCGATTACGAAATATATACATGCATCAATATTTAACATATAACTCGTATAAAAACTCCGAATTTAATATATTTCGAATATAGATTTTCCCATATACTTGATTTCCTTGGGGGATGAATAAAAAAAAAA
>JAPYZC010001519.1:0-35527 GCA_030522665.1 Ichneumoninae sp. A BG-2022a | reverse complement strand
TTTTTTTTCAGTAATTTGTTATGAACATTCTGAAATTATTATTATGCACAATCTTTTCAGCACCTTTTATATGCTAGAATTTTTTCAGATTTTTTTCTCGTCAAGAAGTGTTTGTAAAATTAGGCGGCGTCAGTCATTGCGCTAGGACTACCTTAAGGTGCTCGCACATAAAACAACGTTTGCCGTTTTCCGTCACACAGCCGAGTCGATCGGATCAGATCGGACACCAATACGCGAGCATCGGCCAACAACGGTTGTGTGTTAATACGGCACATTCTGACTGTGTTCCGTACGTAGTTTTGTGGGCGAGCAGCTTGAGTTTCGATTCGTGAAACGCAATCGTCTTCGCGGCCCTTCGATCGAAGGACCCGCGGCAACATAGTCGTCTAGGCGCTGTTGCAGCAGGTGGCCGACAAGCTGTGTCGCGACGCTGCGGTTCCCGGTTTGTTTTCACTCTTTATATATTCAGGAGTCCCGACTAAAAGCCCTCCGATGCTCTTTCATTGACCTTTTCGCAATCGCGTCCTCGCACTCATCTCGCGCAGTTCTCGGACGCTTTTCCGCAGATAAAGAGCAAGGTTGAGGGATCAAATATTAAAAAAATAATTTTTACAAAAAAGTTCGAAACAGCAGAGATTTTTTGCCGGAAAGAGAAGTTGGGCGAGTCACGCGACACAATATGATTTATAATCAAGACGTATAGTTTCGAAACAAGTTTGGGACGAGCTTAGACTAGTTTATTTCGATCCGCTCGGCGTATTATTCCGCCCGAGATTATCCCATGCTTTTTTTCCTTCTTTTTATTTCTTTAATATTTTTTACTTATTTATTCTTTTTTTTTGTAAAAAGCCCAACCTCGACGCGCTCTCGTCGGGGCTGACGATGCCTTGACCGAAGGCTCAAGGCTCTCTCGCCCGACGCCGCAGTATTTCGTCCCCCCTATCGCCTTGATGGAAAAACCAGATTGATCGATCGACCTAAACTCTGGTCGCGCATAGACGGACCCTAAACAATACCGCCCGGCGAAGAATATAGTTTTCGATTCTTGCGTCAGAGCCATCGGCCCACCCACGGGCCGAGTCTCTATCTAACGCGCGATGGATATTGAGATATGAATTTTCCAAGGATCGAACTAACGACGGGCGCGTTGTGGAGCCTTCCTGGAACTCCGTGACGCTATCGCGAGCGTGTTGAACCGCGCCGGAAAGAAAAAAAACTAAAAAAGAAAAGGGGAGGAATAAAAAAAATGAAATATCGAACGAGGATATAAAGTGTCCAAGTTAAAAATCATGGGACAGATTCGTTATCGATGCGAGGAATTGCGAATATCTCCGGTGAACGTTTATCGATCGTAACACGAGTCTGTCTCGTTCGTCCTATTTCTCTATCCCTCTCTCGTTCCGTATCGGCTCATGTTCTCCTCTCTCTCCGTCTCTCTCCCGCTGTCTCGTTCCCTCTCTCTCACTGCGAGCATCGGTGGTCGTTGCGTCCTTCCGGTATGGCTGACTACGGACAATGGGCACGACTTCCGGTACGGACTACCGGCAGGAAGGCACGCGGACGTTTCGATAACTTGAGCATCCTCCTCGGCATTTGATCTTCGACCCCAATTGACGAACAAAAAGTAAATCGTTAATTCGCCGTAATTTATTTATTATCCCGCGCACGGCGCATTAAATTCGAGGAGATCGTTCGAGGATAAAGAATTTTTTTTTATAATCTCTTTATAATCGAGAAAATTCTGCTGTAACGCGTCACGCACGGAAATGCGTCATGTCCGCGTCGCTTATACACTCGCGAACGGATGACTCAAAGCGCAGTCGAAACATTCTTCGAGATCGCTCTCAAGGGAACGAGAGAGGGGGGGGGGGGGATGTGCAAAACGGAACGAGTCACGTCGAGATCAGAGAAGTATTAGGTTATGTCGCCTCATTGGGAAATTCCCACTCCGCGGCTGTCCCGAGGACGCGGAAAACGTGAACGTCGCTGTGTGACAGTCGTAAGAAGTGTAGGGTATCGCAATGTTTTAATGTGGCCGCGACGATTTCGTCAGTCACTGGAGAGCCGCATGAGTTTGAGGTTAGGTTCGCGAGAGCGAACGCGCACACCGTGCGCCCGAGCGCCGTGGAACAATTGACGGATCGTTCGAAAAACGAATTTCTTCATCGACGTCGATTATCCTTCGCGTCTCCAGCGAAATTTTTATTTCCAGCTGGCCCGACTTCCAGGGATTATCGTTCGGGGGTTACCTAACCTGTCATAACTCATAACATACGATCCGTGGGTCACACTCGACGAGACATCACCGTCGCGAAACACTGCGCACAATGAATTGCGATATAACGCGCAAATAGTTTAAAAAAAATGGAAATTAAACTATACCGGAAAATAATATATTCAATGATAAGTGTATTACTGTACCTTGCATCGATGACGCGATTCACGGCAATTTCCCAAGACGTTTTCTCTCCCCTTCGGCATTCTGCGAAGATTCGTCGTGTTGGAGAAGAAAGGGAAAAAAAAAATAAAAAAAATAAACTCCGGTACTGCGATTAATAATATTTATGTATATATCGATGGATATATCGTAGAACTGCTTTCGCGCACTGATGCCGATCACTCACACAGAAATACAAAATCACTGTCGTTGCCGTCGTCGACAACGCGGTGGGGGTCGAGTATATCTATACGTATGCGTATATATATATATCTATATTCTCTTTTCTATCTTTCTCGCACCCGCAAAACACTCGACACACAAACTACGCACTGGGTTAGAAACAAACGTAGTTTTCGCAGTCGTTTCTCCAACGAGCACACCAATAGAGATCCTCCGTGTACGTGTGTGTATTTTATTTTATTTTCCCGAACGATTGAAATTTTTGCACTTCGAGGCTCCGGTCGAAATCCTTCGATAGTCGAACGACCACTCTCCTCGTCGTCCGTGTGTATGTGTCAATTGCTCGGACGTTAACCGGATGTTAACCAGCGGTAAATGGGTCGAAGACGTTTACGCGCGCGCGCGCTCCCTGGCTCGCCTCCTCCGGCGTATGAGTTTTGTGTACAACGTTAACGTACGTCTCTGTGTACGCGTGTCCTATGTGCGTCTCGAGAAATCGAACCTCTCGCAGAAAACCCCGAGCGATTATTGTCACTTCGCACTTTTCTCCGATTATTTTCGTCTATCGATTTATATCTCGTCCTCTTTAGTTTCTTCTACATCCAAAATTTTTATGTACGAATGCAATTTGTCGTCAACTTATTTATTTATTTTTCTCTCCAAGGTTTTATCGGGTATCCACTGTTAGTTTTCTTTCATCCCCTCCTCTTGACGCCTCTTCTGTGCACTCAAATTTTGTTTTGGCGCTCCTCTCGTAGCCCCGCAGAGGAGTGGGGTCGAGCGGGGGGGAAGGGGGAGCGAAGAAACGCCGTTCTCGTCGTGAGACGGGAAAACGCAGCGCGCGGATCGTCGCAATATATATATATATACACAGTGCGAGACACACACACACAGTCCGCGATGACAGAGATCCGCGGGGCTGCTTCACACGTGGGCACCTGTACACCGAGCAGACATTAAATCGTCGTCAATGCCGTAAAATGTCGGACTCTCCCGCTCTGTAGCTCGGTGGAAGCCGCGACACAGGCGCTTCCTCGATTCGTCGGCTTACCGCCATTAAAGGCGAAACCGTTCGGGCGACATAACGCGGACGAGTTCGCCACGGAGAGTGCCGGATCAAACGGGACTGCAGTAATCAATTGAAGCCCTCGGTCTCTTCTGTTCACCGTTCCGATGAAACTTTCGTCAATTGGTACGTTGGGCTGATGCAATTTTTATTTTCGTTTCCCTGTTTCCAACAGCGATCGTGTGCTCTTCGTCGAAGCGATCGACAATAACAACACTGGCGCGCGTCGCGTGTGTTGCAGAGAATGCAGAGAGGGGGGAGAAAAAAAAAAGAAAGAATTATCTTTCCCGTTAAATCTTGGAGCTATAAATATATTCCTCGGCGTTTGTTTTTGTTGTCAAGTGGCTGCAGTCCATCGGTGCGGTAGTTAGTTGCTCGAATCAGGTTATGGCCATCGGGCGCCGAGAGCATGCCTCTCTGCGTGTTGCTGCGGCCTGACAACGAGTATCACGTGGTACACGCGGCTTCCCTCTCGGCGACTACCGCCCGGCTGTAACGAGCCCTCCTCCCCCGAGATAGCCACGGAAGAGCGGGCGATACGGACCAGCGCAGCGTAAGACTCCGACCGTCCGCGAGAAATCCACCGGCTCGGTAGGCAGGGCCAGCTAAGGCTTACGGGAGGGCCACTTTTTTTTTTCTTCTCCTCTTTCCCCACTTTCACCGGCTTTTCGAACAACCGAGTAGTCGAGTTTTTTGGCGGAGTAACGTAAACGAAACTGCTCCCGAGGACCACTCGTCCCGCGGTAAGTAACGTATACGAGGCCCCCTCCCCCCTCCCCCCCGGTTGACGTTACCTCGCCGAGACGGCCGCTCGTCGAAACGCGAACGACGACTGCGACTACCACTGTGGGTCCTGTTGGTGTGGTAGTGACTGACTATAGCCGATCCACTCCTCGGTGTTGAGTAGAGGCGCTCGACAACCGCCCGCGACGGAGCGACAACACGACGAGACACACCGTTGTCGAGACCGAGACGGAGAGACAGAGAGAAAGAGAGGGGGAAATGATCTCGCGTGTCTCGAACCCTTAACGCACCCCGCAGTACGCGAATATATATATATATGTGTGTGTGTGTGTGTGTGTGTATATATATTTATGTACGTATGTATGTATATATAAACTCAGAGATACACGCACGTTTATACACACGCGAACCCAACACCCCCGCGTCCTCGGTGCACAGTGAACTCGCCCGCCAAAGGGTCAAAAGCACCGCGGCAAAATAATAACAAAACCCCCACGGGGCCTGCGAAGTCGCGTTTCTCGTGTGCGATCTCGGGCAAGCAGCACTGCCTCGGTCTCTTCTCCTCGTTGAGAGTGTGAGAGAGTGAGAGAGAGAGAGGGGGGGAGCGAGAGAGACTCGATTATTATCGAGACGTACGTCGAAAATCCCGACGAGCTAACGAGTCGTCCGTCACGAACGTTGGTGCCTCTCCTCCACCTCCGCCGCTGCGCCGCTGACTACTCTTCTTTCGATTCTTCTTCTTCCTCTTCTTCTCGTTAGTTCGCACTTGGATGATCTACGTAGATAGATCTTGTGTGTGGTGCGAGGCGAGAGAACTATATGGGCCCGGACGCGCACTTTTCTCGCGCGTATCGCCGACGTGTTTGGCGGGTTTCCTTCGTCGTATCCACGCACACCACTCCGTCGTGCATTCACCTCGGTGTTAACGCGTCGCCGACACGGTCCGACGAACCTCACCGACGCACCAACCGACGTCGTCGTCGTCGTCGTCTCGGTCGTCTCCGTCGTCTCCGTCTCCTCCGTCGTCGTTGTCGTCGTCGTCGTCGTCGTCGTCACCGTCGCGATCTCCTCTCTTTATACCACCTCTCTCGGTGTACACACTCTCTCTCGCGCGCGTTAATAATCGACGACCACGAACGCCCACCAGCGTCTCTGTGCCGTTACAACTTGCACTTTAATCTCGTAAGCGTTAAACCACCCCTCTCGGCCGAGCTTTTACACCGTACGGACGTTAATAATGCCGCGATGCCACACGAGACACGAGAACTGCACGCCCTAACCGCGGGCACACCGCATCGCTTTCACGGGCGAACATGGAGCTACATCCATGCCGTTTAATTCACGAGACGCCCGCAACACTCGTATCGGCGCTTACACAACACCCAAATCCCATCAATAATGCCAACCTTGTGGCTGCTCGCTTGACGACAAGAAAACTCAACGAACGCCTCCGTTACTTCCTATCCCACGAGGCTTCGTTCACTTTTTTTTTCAGCCCAGTCGGCGTCGTCACTCTTATCGTTGCGCTCGTCGAGTCTCAACGAAGCCGCGATGACCGATCAACCCGATTTATTTGTCGTAGCGAGTATTCTCATTACCGTATGTGATATTTGAAATTTTTTTTCGTCAACAACGGCATTGCCAACTGCTCGTTCATCGTTACTCGCTTCGTCCCGCAGAGGCGCTGCTTTGCTTCCCGGCAAATTTAAATACTACGGAATTCGAGATTGGTCTTAACGGATTTTTCTCGTTCAGTTTCGCGGAAACGTTTGGGGAAAGTACGGAAAAATTTATCTCCGAAATGTATTTACGATCGATCTTTGTCGAGTGTCGGGTGAAAGAAATAATCGGTCAGCATCGATTTGGTGTAATTGCAATACTTTTTAAATTTTATTTATTAAGCTTTGACTCTCAGTACAATTCTCCGGCTCGATGCAAAGTCTGAAGATTATCTCTCGTTAGAAAAGAATCCCTTCGAAGTGGCGTTATTCGTCTTCGAATCGTTGACCGTTAGCGATTGAAGTTGTGGGACGCTTGTTCTCTCCGGAATCTTGAGACAGACGCCACGGGCTGGACATCGGAATGACGCATGTTTTACCTTGACATCTGACTAGTGAGTTGCAAATTAACTCATATGGCTTATTTTTGTAATTGTATGGAGATTTAAAAAAAAAAGCATGATGGCGGTATATCAAACTCATACTCTCGAGGACTAAGTGCGAGGGACGTAACTTTATTAAGAAAATAAAGACAACAGTAGTGGATTCCATCTGGCACCGTGTACGAACGTCCACGCATAGATATTTGAAAAAAAGAAAACAAACGAAAAAAAAAAACGAAAAACAATATATTTTTTATAGATGTATGTATACAATAATGGGGGTTTTGGCTAACAGGTATTATATACACATCGACTGCACAAAAATGTATTTAAGCTTGCATAAATTTAGAGTTCTCGATAGTAAACAGCTTTTTTTTTCTTTTAGTTTGACAGTCGATTATCGAAGTAGTCGAAGTCAGTAGAGATCAGCACCACTTAATTCGTAGTCGCGAATACGTAGGATTCGGATTCGGATCGAACGGATACTTCGCTCGATAGTCGTATTCGTGAGATGGCTCGAAAAATGGCTCAAGGTACTCGATACCTTTCGCTATCGACCTTATATTCTTTTAGTTAAAATTTTCCACGGAAACTGCCACCGCCGCGTCCACGATGGGATCTCCCGGGAATTTTGCCTCTCAGAGCTCGAAGTTTCTGTAAGGCACTCGCCGGCCCGTAATTCGATTTTCCCCTAGTCCTATAATCGGACGATCTCGGGTAACGTTCGTCGAGTATCTCAATCTCGTCTGGTGAATCCTCGAGCACCATGGGACTTTCGCCCCGACTGCGATCGCTTCTGCTCTCGTGGAATTCTTCCTGACGGTCGATCGAACCACGGTAAGTCGGGCTGAAACGATCGCGCGAGTAGTGCTCTCGTGACGAGCTTCGATGAAACGAGAAATTATCGCGACTCCGAACCGACGATCCAACGTGCATTCCTCTCGATCCGTGATCCGACGTTGACAGAGCCGCGGGACTCAGCTCCCGTTCCTCCTCGATTACACGAACCGGCGATACACCCCGATTATTCCACGCCCTCTTCTGCGAGGAATTGCTCAGGCTCCATCGAAGATCGTCGGCCTCGCGAATTTTCGGAGCGTAGTCGTAAGTCTCGCGCACATTCCAATCCAAACGATCCATTATAGGTCGCTTCTCTTCTTTGGCTGCCTGTTGCAAATCGAAGGGCGAAACTTGCATACAAAAATCGGAAGTCGGCGGGCGTATGTGCGCCTGAATGGACTTTGACTCCGTCTCGATATCGTCTGTCTGGCAAATCTTCTGATGCGTCTCGACTGTCGGCTTTGCATCCGGCATGGCCAGGATCTTCTCCGACTCTTCCCAGTATATCTTGTTTCTTCCGGTGCGCAATAGTATAGAATTCGACGATACTTCCTCGGGCTCGATGTGCGAATCCTGCTTGCTCGGGTCGAAGAAGAAACGACCTTTTAGCTTCAAACGCTGATCTTCCGTAGGTAGCTCGCGCAGCGCTTGCTCGCAGTGACGAAGTATTTCTGGCTTGAATCCTGTACGTTCGGAAAGAGAAAATATTCACGAATCATTTAATGTTGCACTGGTAAAACAATTATTCGCTTTGCTCTCTTTTTTTTTGTGCTGGCACTTGAATTCTTTCTTTTTTTTGCAACTCTCTTTTTCATGCACGAAAAAACTGTTGTCGCGCACTTCGAAATTTCACAATATTCCCTACGTATCTACCCTTTAAATATCGTTTCAACATATCGTCAGATATGAAAGAATAAAATAAATCCGCGGCATAATTGTGTTTAATATTCTCACCTGGATACAAGACTGGAGGACCGTGCGAATCTAGAAGACGCAAAAAGAAAGAAAAATAAATGAAATTCATTAGTAAAAAAATGCATCAGGATGTCGCTTTCACGTTAACACGTGAACGACAATATTGCTGGTACAGCAATAGTCGACAAAGCGATCGGTTAGTGATAACTGCTGCGCACCTTTAGCAGATACCGATGCTTCCAACAGGCTGGACAAGCTCGTCTTTTCGAATGGCTGTAACGTTGAAGTTTTAATGAATGAAAAAAATATATATATAAAAATTCACATTAGCGCGTACGCTATGCCGGGCTTTTAAATTAAACACGTTTGTTACTTTTGAGTTTGAGATGATAGGCGGCTCGGGAGTTTTTAATCTTTCCGGACGTTGGACGTGATAATTCGACGTCGAGGCAGATTTGTGTTCCTGGTAGGGCATCCTCGGGGAGGCGGGACGGCGGTTGGTTGGTTCCGGTTGTGGTTGCTGGGTTGTCGCGGGAATGTTGACGATGCAGCGGGTCTGATTGAAGCCCATCGACGAATTATCCATGGGCCCGGGTGCAGGGACCGGTTGGGGTGAATGCATGGGCATGGGAAGATGCGCTGGTCCACGTCCCGGTAGTGGCATGATTCCAGGTGGATTTCCTTGGCCGTACATAACAGGCCCCGCGGTGTAGTCGGGCTGTGGCATCGGTAGCAAAGTTCCCCGACCGGGATCGAAATTAATCGGAGGCCCGAGTGGCGGACGCGGCTCGAAGTTAACAAACTGTGGTCCACCCTGCATGTGCTGCATTCCCGACGGTCTCGGAGGCCCCGGATGATGCATGAACGGCGGTATCAACGGCGGAGGCACCGGCGACGCTTGACCCTGCTGATATCCCTGTCCCTGTCCCATCAGTGGCGGGATTCCCGGCAGAAAGTTCGACGGCAGGAGTCCCTCCTTCTCGAACTGTCTCGCAATCTCGTTTATGAACGGCGATCTCTTCCTCGTTCGTCGATCCGGTGTTCTGCTTCTGGTTCGGCTCCTGCGCGGACTCGAACGCCTGCCAATCGGCGAACGACTCCATCTCTTCCTGTAACGGTCCGAGCTTCGGCTTCTCTGACGCTCACGGGATCTCGTTCTTCGGGCGATGAGTCTCGCGAATTCACTGCGAAATTTATTCCACGGCTAATGCATATGACTGAGTGCGCTTCTATGATAATTTTATAATTATTATTCTTTTTTTTTCATCTTACAGAATAGCGTTTTTCACGGGAACGAGGCTGTACCTGTGCGATCTACCATGATACAGTACCTTTATAAAGTTGCATGAAATTTTATGTATAGTTCTGTACGATTTTATAATCCAGTGAAAAACGCTATGCGACAACAAAAAGGTCCCGGTAAATAATGACCTTGAACTCTTTTTCTCACCGTTCCTCCCGCCGTCTCTGACGCTCGATGCTTCTCTCCCTGCTCGCCCGCCGTTCCCAACTTCTACGAAGACCGGGACTAACTGCCGTGTTTCGACGACGCTCCGGGCTTATCCTGATCTGGCGCCTCTCGTCACTTATTCGTCGATGCGGACTTAATCTAATCCTATCATTGCTCCTTCGTCGTCCCGGACTCGGCCGCGAACGTTCCCGGCTTCTGCGGCGTTCCCTGCTCTTCCGCGACCTCGCCGGACCTCGTTCTGAATTCTGCTGCTTGTCCGTTATGTTCTGGATCGCCTCAACCTCGGTTCCTGGTGGCACGACGTTGTCCGAATCCAGGAGATGCTTTATCGCCTTCTCCTTCTCAGCGAGAATCTTGCTGTCCGTGTCCTTCTTCGTCCTTATCTTGTCGCGTTCTATGTCCTTGGAACTCTTGGAGGGGTCCCGACGAACGTCATCGCGCTTCCTCTCGTCTCTCTTTGAACGATCCCGATTGTGTGGACTCTTGCGCTCTTTCCTCGGTCTCTCCCTACAATTAGTCTTGCTATCACTATTATATTATTATTATTGGTATCTCTTAACAACAACAGTCAACAAAAATTGTAAAGATAATACTAAGTAATTCTAATACCAATATTATTCTTTCTTGAAGAATAATACTCAAACGAAGGTACGATTCAAGCTCGCATCACGTAGCAAACTCCGTTCATCTGTTTTTTGTTTGTCTTTTTTTAAATATAAACGCTTTGAACGTTTGAAAAAAAAAAAAGTAGATTTAAATGCTACTTGCAAACAAATATTAGTACACAGATTTGCTTATACAGACTTAAGTAAACACATTTGCTGCAAGGCTTTTTGAGAACTTGGAAAATAAACGAGCAGTCGTCCGAGAGCCCTCTGTCCGCTACCTAGATGCCTTGGCGTGATCCCCTCGTTCCTTGGTGCGAGCTCCTCTCGCATCCTTTTTGGCTTTGTCCTCGTCACCTTCCCATGCGTCCACCACGTCCAGGTCCTTCATGAAGTCCTCGTCATTCAGGAACTCCTGAAGCTCGTCGTCGGGAATGTCCTTCAGGCCCTCGATAGCACGCTGCACGTCGTTCGCAACTTTTGGCGTTTCCGTCGACGCCGCGACGGACTTGGACTTCTGGATATCTTCCACGATCGTCGACTCACTGGAGGTTTGCGGTTTCGCGCTTACCTCGCTCATCTTCGAAAGCCGGAAAAACGTGACACCAATGGATTGTTGTTATACGAAAAAAAAGGAAATAAACAATCGAAATACGCGCAACTTGCGCGTCGCAAAGTTGTTGTTGATTTTTTTTTTTTTCTATGAAAATGAAAGGGGTAATTTAGTGACCTACGAGTCGATGAACGCTCAAAACACCGAGGTTGCCAATTTACGTGCGTCTTCCTCGCGACGTCTTCGGTCAGACACTTGCGAAATTTAAAATTAGAAAACTATATCGTATGATACTTTTCGGATGAACTTTAGAATCCTCGACTCTTCGCTGCTTTGCCAGTGATATTATATATCGTAAACTTGATGATCGCACCGAGTTGTGTCCTTCGGCATCGCAGCCGCCATGTCCAATTTAATTCTTTTGTGTTGGCACCAATACGTTTACCAACGTGCCGAAAGTGAACACACACACGGCCCTTCAGAAGGCGCGCTCGTCCGCCTCGGGCAACGTATTATTTTGAAACGGTTTTTGAGCGTGTGTAAAGTGCAAGAACAAACTCGCCGGGAATAGGAATCTATCGGTTCGGACAGACAAGAGTTTCGCAACATTCCGGAGGAAAGGATAATCCAGGCTCCGACGAACAACTATTTTGCGTACAACTATTTATTCTTTGGAAAAACAATACCCGCTTCATTAAAAACACCGAATAATGCTTCCATTGTTAATACTTCGTATCGCCTATTCTCCAAACGGTTGCTCAAATATCTTTACTCGAATATGAAGGCGCTCTTTATAACCACGAATGACCATCGGGAATCGGGTAGTAAGTCACATCGTTTTTTATTTTTTATTATCACTTATCACAGCTGACCACTGAGACTTGAAAAGTCAAACATATAAGGAAAAAAAAAAGAATATAATCGTCATATATAATCAACATCGACGATGATCCATAATTGGTGAGAAACTATGTCGTAAATGTAAATATTATGTGATCGCGTGTAATATGATTAACGCTTATTGTACTGCAACATATGTATCAATTCCTTGTCGACGACGCTCGGCAACTTGGTGGACATGAACGCGGCTAGCGACCGGAAACGCTTTTTCGCGCTGTCGCGATCTTTCAGCCGTAGAACTATCCGGATGGGATTCTGTTCCCTCACCATGGTACACGTAAAGTCAATTTTCGTTGGTTTCACACCGTTTATTTTCTGTTTGTTCACCAAGTCGTCTGATATGAGAGCCTCCTTGTCGATTGGCCCGAGAGTCGGATCGATGCAGAAACTCTTTGATTTTCTGCCCGATATAACGCAGTAAAATCCGCGACACTCGAATACGATTTTGTCGTTGTCCTTCGAGTGTACGTCCGACGTTGCGTCGACCTTTTGCTGCTTGACCTCTCTATCGTTTTTTATCGTCTGTACCTCAAGTTTAAATACTCTTTTCAGAGCGTCCTCTATGACCTTCTGTACCACGGAGAACCAGTTGTTTTCTGCAATTTTTTTCTTGGTCTTTGTGTCAGCGCTCGCGTCGAAGTCTTGGGGTAGTCCGGCCAGCATCGTATTCCGAGGGGTGATCGTTATTTGGTTGAATGACTGGTTGTCTATCGGGGCCGGAAGTGTCGTGTAGAGATTCAGCAGAAACGGCTTGCCGGTGGCCTCCATCGCGGCTTCGCAAACCTCCACGGCTACGGCGCAGTAACTCCGAAACGTTTCGAGAACCTTGCTCGAAACACTGGCCGTTATGTTGCAATCGAGCTCGATCGGATCTTGCAGGCAGACCGGACGACCGAGAGCCAAATGGTCTGCGTCTCCACCCTTCTCCGCGCACACCTTTGAAAAGTCCAATCTCTCGTGCGCACAGCCGTCCAATGGGCTGATCAACTTTTTGTCGAAAGGAAAATTAACATAGAACTTGAAAAAACCGTGCAGAAGCTCCGCAAGGCTGCTGTCGTTGGTGGACGGAGGCAATACCGGTGTTCGGTCGAAATTCACCTGCCAGTTCCAATGATACTTGGGCTCACACGTTCTCTGAAGCTCCAATATTGCGGGCAAAAGCTTTACATCCGGTTGTTGAAGATAGAATATTACCATCATTACGACAGCGTAGTTCGAAAATTTTCCGCATCCCGATAGCTCGAAGGTCTTTGCCCAAAATTTGATGATGATGATGAGAGGCTTCAATCGAACGTCGGTGTTCAGTAACTGTTTTATAAGGCGACTGTTTATCACTCCGAGGCCATTCTTGAAGGATATGTCGCAGTTGGTACTCGTCGGAATGTGACCGAACTTTATTATAGGTGTTTTGGCTCTCGGTATTGGTACTATTCGCTCAAAAACGTTCTTCTTTTTGTACAATAGTACCTTTACTTCCTTGAATATCGTTCGAGGTGTCCATCTGCGGCTCTTTTCCTCGTCGTCGTATATCGGTTCGCCTATGTCCAAATATACATCGAAGTCGCTGCCCTTGAAGCAGAGTCCGGTTACTGAGGAGCCGAATCTGCTTATTTCGCCGTTGGGAAAGGCGGGCATTAGCGCTTCAACGAGACTATCGTACACCGATTGCCAATCGTCCTCGAGATCGTCCTCGTCCAGTGTGACCGACTTCAAAAACGCCGAGAGCTCGCCGTCGAATGTCGTCTCCGACTGGAGACTCGTCTTCAAATCGGCGAATACTATTTCGGCGGCCGCTCTGTCCTTGTCCTGTTGCTGCTGGATCAGATTCGTTGGACCTCAAATAAAAAATTGCGTAATTATATAATTGTTGCAGAGCAATCCGTCGCTGAGTACACGGTAAAAAGGTTTGTACATTTTAACACACATTATTGTCCAAAAATGTCCGCACTTTTACCACTTTTTATTTTAAAGATGCAAATACGATTAGTTGAGAAAAAAACAAGTTGTAAAATCAACACGATAGATATTTTGGATCCCGTGGACAAGAAATCTATGTTAAATATAGGATTTTTTTTTTTACTTTTGTTGCATTGTGTAATTAGTGGCAAGTTAAACTCACGATTTTCGACGAATCTTCGCCTCTTTATGTCGAGCTTGTGTTGACCCATCCAGATCGGTCTGTTCAGTAGAAAATGCACCGTGTCCCTGTAACAAAATAAATCTTTGTAAAATAACACAGCTCGGCGTCTCACGATATGCCGTATTTGTAAGATTTAAAAAATCTCAATTACTTTTTTACAAATTCGATAATCGCAAAGTTCGGCTCGAGCTTGCATCGCTCCACAACGCCGAACTGTGTGAAGAAGTTCACGACATCGTCGATGGTCACGGACGGTGGCAAACGGGATACGAATATCGATTTCTCGATAAGTCCTTTCTTAAAATTTAGACCATCCATCTTCTTCAGATGCTTCTTCCCGAGGACGTGGCTCGCGAAATCGTGCTCATCGAGATCGATCTCGCATATCTCGCATCTTTTCATCATTTTTGTACGTTGCAGAAAAAACGACCCTCTACTATTTGGATGAAAAATCTACTACAGACATGAAGAATCCTGAGATTCTTCGAGCAGGCTCTCGCCGTTTCGCGTCGTTACTTTTGAAAAGTATCGCGGTTCTATGATTCCTCGGGCATTGCCCGAGCACAGAATAACGCCGTTTTCGGACTCCAAAAACTTCAAACCAGCTTCTCTAGCTTCCTTAAAATTAATGTATATGTATAGCTCTGCGCTCTTTCTCAGGCCACATATAAAGTTCAGTCCTTTGGCGAAGTGTATGTGGTTTCGTTTCATCCGAGACAATCCTTTGCTCCTTATCTCGGGCCAGTGCTCCAAGTAAGTGCCGTGTATTATTTCAAAGTCAGGATCTTCGGGTACTGCCTTCAAGGTCAAATCACAAATATTGCGTATGCTGTGACCTTGATTGGCTCTTATCTCCAAGATACCATTGTTCTTCGCCAATGAGTATCTTTGCTTCTCGTCATTAGCTACCACTCGTTCCACGTCTTCCTGAGAGTAGTTGCTCAGTTTATTTTTGAGAATTTCTTCGACCTTGACAAATCCATCTGATTTTATAGAAAGGCCTTCTCTCAAAGCTCCATGTCGAAGAAGATACGACAACTTCTTGCTGAGCCTGGTGTCTCGCTCCTTGTTGACCTGTGAAACACAAAGGATATTTAGATTGCAGTAAAAAATGGATGAGAGACAGTTGGGAGAGCAGCGACAAAGAATGCAATACAGATTTTTTCAAAATCCAACCTTAGAATTCATAAAAAGTGGTTATAGCGGTGCCCGCCGAATTAGATTCGAGGAACGGGATTAACAAACGTAGTTTATTTTTTTACCCGCAAACTATTTTCATACACTATCGACTACAGGTCCGAAGTTACTAACCCGTGCACCAGGTGTTCGAATCATTCAAACGCGTAGTTTAGTTTTACCGTCACGTTGTTTCGTGTTTCACTTCTCAATCAGCGAGCAGCAAGAGTGTGAGAATAAGTTCGTAACGAGTTGTTTCCGATGTGATTCTTTTGTGATCTAATTATTACAGTAACTCGTTATTCCGAACAAAAGGAAACAACGCAAGCTATCGATCGCGTAGTTCGATACATCTGGAATCACACACGTTTCGATACATGGCGCGTAGAGCGCGCGTGCGATTGCATATATCGCGAGCTCTTGTAAGTCGAGGCTGACATAAAATTCATCGATGCAAACGAAGAATGTCTCTCGCGTCAAAGGCGTTTTTAGTGGCGTGTCTATCAACGTCTGTCGGAATAATCGCGTATGTGCATTACAAACAACAATGGGACAGGTACGCAATGAAAAACTTATGGTCAAAGGTTAAGTGAACGAAGAGAGTACAGAAATATTTTTCAGAGACCAACTTCACATGGGGGTTATTCGAGATATCGAAAGGCAGCGGCGTCGTAAAGCGGAAAACTTGTATCGTCTACAGGAACAAATTGATATTACGAGAGAACTGCAGAAGAGCAATCAAAACAACGTCGACACTTAAGAAAACTTACCAGACTGATCTCGCCACAACCGAGTGTATTGTGTATTCTTTTCCCCGATGCGAACAAGTAGAAATAAATGTAGGTTCTGTTAATTGTTAACCGGTAGTAAACCTAAAGTGTTTTATTACACGCCGAAAGCCTAAACGGCGAAACCTCGAGGTTACACTTGCATTTATCCGGTAAACAGGCAGCGCGGGTCCGGCGTGTGTGAGTTCGCACGTAGGCTTGTGTTGGTCGAAGGGACGCGTGTGAAAAAAAGATGGCGACTGATGAATCCGAGAACGATCAGAACGGTAAGCAAAGAAGGACTTAATATTTTCGGAACAGTTGTGAAAATAAGCGAACCGTCTTGCTCCTCCGTTGATCGGACGAACGATCGCGTAGAGATCAGTAAAATTTCATATCTCTGTCGCGAACAAGCTGTTCGCCGACGATTAAGAAAGTCTTGAAGGTTAAGCTTGTTTGTATACATATTTTTTTTGTCATCCCAGACTTGACTTGCGTCGAGGAGAGCTTGATGAGTCTGGAAAAATTGGACCGTGCATCGCCCGATCTGTGGCCGGAACAAAGTAAGCCTATTTCGACCGATGATTCGTGAACCGTGAATTTTTGAACAACAACGTTATTTTATATTAGCGAATGATCAAGTTCCAGGTGTGAATGAGTTTGTAGCACAGAATTCGCCACAAACTGAACCCGCTTCCTGGGCGTCCAGTCTCACTGCCGATGACATCAACCAACTGCATCGTAAGAATATTCAGCTAGTCAGAGGAGAACGGGGCAAAATGGATCTATGTCATCTATTCAAGCTCGGACTTCTTTTTTAATACCTTGCTAAGAATTTATAAGAACAGCTCATTTTGCCCCACTCTCCCCATTATCCAAATACATATCCAAAGAATGATTTCATGGGAGCCTTGTCTTTTTTTAGAACTAGGAAATTTGTCGATGACGGGCCTCATAGCAGAAGTGAAGAAGCTCCATGATGTAGCTTACCAACTTGGCTTGGAAGAGGCAAAGGAGATGACACGTGGAAAGTACCTTAATATATTTAAGCACAAGTAAACTTTATAATAATATTTATATTTATGAAAACTATGAGGGAGCGGTAAATACATATTTTTTGTTATCTATAAAAAAAAAAAAAATTGTCTAAATAATTGTAAATAATTATCCTTCCGATAACTCAATTCTGGGCTATCCAATCAGCGTAATACTGGATATCGACGAATGCCACTGGTGAATTACGATTGTCCTCACAGGATGCACCGTACGATAGAATTCCAATCTGCGAGGGTTCAAGAAACATTTTGAGACAATGTGGTCATTTGTTGACTTACGATTTTCGTCACTTACCACTGTATATTTGGTTCTATAAACCCGTATCAATGGGGCACCGCTGAAACCGCCGCAGGGTTCCTGTTCTCCAATTGCGCATAATTCAACGCACATTTTCCGATCCGTGTATTCCATGCAGTCGCGTCTCGAGAGCAATCTCATGGGCACGCTTCTCAACGTGGTGGGTGGACCTTGAATAGAAGAAACACCTCACAAACACAAATACCTAAGCTGCGCTCGGAATATTATGATGTAAAAATATTCTCGACGCCAAGCACTAAAAAAAAACTATTTTCATAAGCCACGCGTATCGTGTGTATGTAATCCAATAACGAACGTTACCCAAAGTGTAACGTTCTTTTTCGATTATCTCGTGAATGAAGCATTGGATCGAAGTCGCACTTACTTGTCTCCCCTGACACTTTTCCCCAGCCGAATAATCGTACTTGGTCCATTTCCATCATATTGAATTCTCGGCCAGTGTACAAGCATGCGGGTTGCACCGTTACTGGGGAATAAAAAAATATACACAAATAATCTCAAAATTGAAATTAGCCGTGATTCGCGATAGATTTGTTTACCCGAGAAAGTAATCGGATCTTCGACACGTATGAGGGCAATGTTGTTCGCGAAGGTTTTTGGATTATAGGCTGGATGCTTCACGACGTACGAGATCTTGAGGCAAGGTGGTTTCGGTCCGCAATACAGATTGTTGCAGTCGGGATTCCGTGCTGTATCAAATTCTCCCACGAGTACGGATTGCCTGATTAAATTATTATCTTCAACAAACACTGGACCTACGGTCAGTTACGTCGGCTGTTGAAAACTGGAAGGGCGTATCTCACATGCTGAACGTGGTGGAATACGCTCTTCCGGTTATTCTCGGTAGCCGGTCAGAGAGAACCAGGAAATCGTGGAAATCTCAGAGATTTAAAGTATAGTCAAACGAAATAAGGGAGTCTTCATATTTGTCTGGGACAATGAGTGGCGATACGGAAAAAGAGAAAATACAGCTCACTCCAGGCACGAGCAAAATACAAATTTTTTATTTTTTTTTTGCACACTATGAAATTTAAGACTTTTTGCATTTGCCGTCCCAGTTTAAAGTTTTAAAAATAGAAAACTGTTATAAAAAATCCTATCGGCGTAAATACGGAAATTTACGATTAATATTCTATATGTCTATAATAGATGTACTACAAAATATGTATCAATTTGTATACAGTCCGAACGATACAGTACCTATGCGATCATATTATTTTGTATAAAGATTACTTACTCAAAAGATTGGCTAAAAACGGGTTAGAATCAAATTTTATCAGAAAATAATGATAGAATTATTAAATAACCACCCTGGTAGACAAACGGCACGACGAAACGCAGCACATGACACAATAATTACGGCATGTGCAGCACGTGCCGTAATTATTGTGTCATGTGCTGCGTTTCGTGCTGTTTTGTCTATCAGGGCATATGGTTTCTTATCGAACTCTATCGTTTTAAATATGGACTTTGATTCGTTAATATATGGAGTATTATTGTAAATTTTCAATAGAAATTGTACATGTTTAATTGGACATGAATTATAAAAAGTGTACAAGTTTCTATCCGATTCGAATGATGCGCTGTCTATGGGATCGTATCGTATGAAAACTATTAAAGGCGATATAATGTTTTCAATTGGTTTGGATTAAATTTCATCGAAAAATTATGATCGGATGCTTATCGTTAGCTGTTATTTATATGATCTCAATATATTAATTAACGTTAATATTGAAATATAAATTTATCTAGTTTACGAAATCGCCGTTCCCTCTCCATACTGATATTCAGTATTCCATTTGAGAGGTATCTAAGCCCATAAGACGATTTCTTGATTGGGAGAGCGATTCGATAGGATTGTGCATGTGCGAGATAGGCGGGTTGAAACATCCGGAAAGTCCGACGTTTAACTATGAAGGATTTTCGTTATGCGGGGTCGTGCTACTGCTAGCCTTGTGCAAAAAAATTGCATCAATTCGGATAATTAAGATACATTTTCTAGCAGTATGATTCGATAATAGATGAAAAACCAACCGATTAAGAAATAACGCGATTGCAAAGGATTCATTTTATAACATATAATGACGATAGAATACGATACTCCAAATCAAATAGATGTTTGTAAATTATGTAACGTGAATGTGTTATAAAATATTACGAATTGGCCAGCGTATGATTCATGCTGCTAATATATGTATCGTATTTGTTCTATAGAAAAACAAGTACGAAAAAAACTAAAAATGAGGCTTCGATTTGTATAAGCTGCGCTAAACTTGAACAAATAGAGACAGACAGAATGTCCTATTGGAATCCTATTTGTCTGAATCGTTCTCTATAAAAAAAACTTTTACCAGATATTTGCATATTTAAAAAGTCTTGGGGTATACACAAAAATTGCATAAACAATATTTTCCATTACGATCGATATAGACTGTAAACGTATACTCTTGAATACCGATTAATTTTCATTTTGTTAGTCTGAATTTTAGACGGGTAAAAATTTGTTTTCGTTCAGGGAAAGTGAGATAACGTTTTTCACAGTTTTCGGTGGGTTACTTAGCAGTCGATATTCTGTTCACGAAAGTCGATAGGGTACTCACAATTTATAATGATCCGAATGCGCCAAAGCGCAAGACGCCGTAGTCAATATCGTTCTCGTATCTATAATAGTACCGGTGCAAGGATACTTCGTTTCACCGGTATTAACGTCTGAAAGGGAATTTATATGTATTTTAAAATCGTCGGTTTCTCTTGGAATTTGACAGTTCATTCGTTCAGTGTAAAAAGAATAGTAAATTTAATGTACTATCATGATGAAAAATTAATGTACTTTTTCATTTAAATTAAATTAAATGATTGAATTTTAAGTATATTTATAGTAAAATTAATGTAAATCATTAAAAGTAAAGAGTTTCTAAAGTTTTCAATATACCGTACGTTAATTTTTCATCAAAATTGTACATAACATTTAATATATCAGTTTATGCATAAAAACTTCCAGTACTGGTACAGTAAATTTCATAAGAATTTTCTTTTACAGTGTTCTCTTCGACTCACTTATAAAACCGATCCTCGCGAGAAACGGAAACGATCCCAAAGTCACTGTGGGCACGTTGCTCGGTATAGTCGAAGTTCCGCAATCGAATCTGGGTGTCGGGCGTTTCGTGGCGGTGTCCCGGCTGCAGCAAACTTTTGCCATCAGTCCCTCGTAGCCGCACACGGCAATCCGAAATCTGGAATCAAGTTTTCAAAAAAAAAAAATAATAATAATAATAACAAATAAATTATTTTTACTCCCTCGCTACATAAACAAAACGATAACGATATTGTTACCTCTGAGGCGCGATGGCCTTTCGTTGCAGCAGAGTGTCGAGACCAGGACAATAGTTAAGGGGAAGACACTCTCGGTCGTAGGGACAAGCCAAGTCACCATCGTAGACGTCGTTGTTGTAACAATCGCCGATATCGAAATATGGAGCGAATAATGCGAAAAACAAAAAAATCCGATAAACTTGACGCTTCATATTTGTCAGGTACCGTCGTGGTCCGTTATCGTTAGCAAACTGTTTGCAACAGTCCTGCCTCTTTTTTACCAGTACTGCCTCGCATATACGACAACTTTGCGTTGTCGTATATGCGTGTAAAAAAAAAGAAAAATTCGTGCACGATATGAACACCGATGATCATCCGCTATGATCATCGTGTTTACCTTGGATCTTCTGTTATGTGCATTTCCGCCGGAAGACCCCTGTGTGCGCCTCCGCGAGATTAGTACCGCAGATTTATCCGCGAGACTCCATCGCGGATGAGGGGGCTCAATGAAATCGCACCTTTCGTTACGTACTTATAGTTATTTATAACGACAATACAATAAAAAAATAATAATAATTTAGCTATCTATATCGGTTATCTTTGTTCCAGCTCCGTTAACATTTTTTATTTGTTCTCCAAATGGGCGTGAGAAAGGGCTCGCTTCAGCAGACCGAGGCTCTTCTGTCGTTCCACTCCAGAGCCGCCTCGATTATTCCGGACGATCTTATGTAATCCATTGACACTATGTTTGCGGTACATCGCCAATTGTCGTTGTACGCGTCGGTCACATTTGCATTCACGAGCTCGGCCATGCGTCGGAGTCCTCCCAGTAAATCGAGAAGAGCGTCCAGAGTTTCCGGCGTCAGTTGGGCCATGACCGACGACGGTGGACGGTTCGGCTGACTGAAAAATTCATTATTCGTTGGTCGAACAATTATTGAATACAGTAGAACCCCGATTAACCGGGGTCGGATTAACCGGGAAGCGGATTAACCGTGCGTCTTCTAAGGTTTTTTTTTTTTAATGCTTGTGGAAACTAAAGTCACTGAGGACTTAAAAAAATGAATATCTTACTTACTATTAATGAAAAAAATACAAAGCTTGACATTCTAGGTCACAGTATTTAACAATTAAGGAGGGAGTTCCGCTGCGCGCTGACTTCGCATAAGTTCGACAACCATAAGAGAAAATTGCAAGTACGATTACTTAAAAATCTGAAAAAATTCATACGTATTCAGCAAGATAAGCGAATCATTTTCATTAAAAAAAAGTTTTGTTGCCGGGTAATTTGTTAACCAATTAATTTTTTGATGAATCTGTTAATAACATTTTGCAATTATTATTATGCAAATTATTATTATGCAAAATTAATCTTCTCAGTACCTTTAGTATACATGATTTTTTTTCAGATTTTTACACCATCAAGAAGTACTTGCAATTTTCTTTTATGGTTGTCGAACTTAAGCAAAGTTAGCGCGCAGCGAGACTCCCTTCTTAAGTGCAAGTTGTACCAAATATCATTGTAAGTAGTCAAAATAAAGTTGGATCATTAGCTATTATTGACTTAGTATTGGGACTTTGCGACGCGGGCTTGTAAAATTTTTATGACGATTCTTACGAGATGTTTTCGACGGGATCGCTACCGTTCTCGAAACTCGCTATCTTCCTGTAGAGGGCATTTACTTGTTTAACGTTCGGCCATCGGTGGGTAACCGGCGGCCACATGCTGTCGTGCCTCGGATATACTCGATTGTTGTCATAACCGATTATCAATTTTTTGCCAGACGCCCATATCTCGTCGAGACTCAGCCCCCAGCCTCGGTCCGTCTTCGGCAAATAGTAATCGGCGAATTGATTCTCCAGATAGGCCACCAGCTCGTCGTGCTTTGCGAAAGAATCTCGTTCGAATCCTGAAACAATTTTAGGTTCGCGAATAAAGTGGCACTATTAGAAAATAAACTTTTTACGTTTAGACACATTTTTGTCCCCAGATGTCCACTGTTCTTTTTTTTCTCTATTACCGTAAGAATTTTTCTGTTAGAATCGATAAACCGTGTTTTTCACAAAAAATATAAACATACACAAAGATGTAAAATTCACGCGAAAAAAATTATGGACGATTATGATCAAGAAAATATTGTTTTTTTTTAATGTAAAAGCATTTTTTTGATCGTTTAGAATATTTTGAAAATCGTAAAAACCGATTATAATATTCTGTCACTTTTGACTCGAATTTTTGAATGAAGTTCGTATTTTCGTGTTTTTATGGGAGCAAAATAAAGCGGGACAAAACGGGTCCTAGTTTTACGGTGGGATCTTCAATTTTTACTTTTCGCGTATTTTTTTATTGGGAACGGTCCGTTTTGACCCGCTCATTCCTGCCGCTTACCGACTGGGAATTCCTGTACGTCGAATATAACTATCTCTTGAGTGTTGTTGAGAAAAATTTTTACATCCTCTATAACTGTACTCAATGGATGTATGCTGAAGTATCCGTGATTGACCCACCACAGGCTCCCGACGCCGGGATAACGGCCAACTCTTATGTCTAAGTATCGAACGCCATATATCAGTTGGCTAAGGATGTCCTCGTCCTGCAGATAAATTATGGATAAATCAATAAGCTCTCCAATAAGTCCTTTTTTAATTCTCCGTCGCTCCTGCCGGTAGGCAATACAATGGGCCGAGGGGCATAACGGAACGCCGGGGCAAAACGGACGAACGTCCGTCATTTAAAATGAGAGGATATTTTTTCTAACGCATGTTCATATAATCTCGCTTTTCGTTTCTGTGAAGTGAACGCAGATAACCACTTTTTCGCATCGCGTGCAAGAAAAATATGTTTTCTCGCACTCGTGCGAGAAAGTGCCTTTCTGTGCAGATTTCTCAAAAACGAAAAGCGTGGTTTTCTTGCATTTGTTAGGAAAAATTATGCGAATGGCACTGTCGTAGAAAGAGAGGTGCGGACGCGTGAGAATGCCGCATTTTCATATTAGTCAAGAAATCCCTTTCTACGATCTTGCCATACAATAGACATTTACACAACAAGTGCGGTAATGCGAACATTATACGCCCGCTGCGACTTATTTTACAGTCCGCGTATGATGTTCATTTCACATAATATTTTCTGTAACGAATGCGGGAGAAGTGCTACTCCTTGCCTGCTGCACTGAGAAAAAATAACATAGTAAAAGCAACAATACTGACTTTTTACCATAAAAAATAGGTTCCAGGCGGAACGTTTACATTTTATAGTTACGACAGTGGCAAAAAATCATGGTTGCAACAATAATTATAATTTAACCAATTGAATATATAGTATCAAAAACGATATATATAGACGTCCCGCCTGGGAAATATTGGTATAGAAAATACTATTCTTTTTCTCAGTGTGATTGTGGCGCTGCAGCCAGAATGCCTAAAGTACGAGTCGCGTGCGCAAAGTATATGAAGCGTGCGCAAAGTATATGAAGCGTGCGGTAAAATAAAATCGACCCGATGTGCGCGTGCGCCGGGTATTTATAATACTTTCTCGGCAGGCGCGAAAAGTAGCACTATTCACGCGTGTGTTACATAAAATGTTTTCTGACGAGTGTGAGTTTGTTTGCAGCATGAACCGAAGGTGAGTGTCGCAATCGCACGAGTTACGAAAACATTTTTCGCACGAGTATCGTACAAAATTTTATTTCGCAAGGTGTGAAAATGGGGCTTTTGCGTACAACTCGGTGCCATTTTCGCACCGAGTGTAATAAAGTGCTGAGTCATTACATCCCGCGAAAAATTGATAAAATCGTCTGTTTGGCCCCGTCTCATCCCACTTTCCCACTTACCTACACGATGAGGGAAAAAGTGGTGAATATGGACCGGCCCATGTATCATTGATTTACGTGTTAATCGGGGGGGGGGGGGGGGGGTCCATATTCACCACCCTCACTCTTATCGCCCAAAGGTCGATGAATCTCGCACGTTAATCAATAAAATTCGCACCTGCGTAATCGTGTATTTGTCAACGACAGATTCAAACTTTGAATTCTCCCGTTTATCGTAAGCCCCGGAGTCGTGAGTGCCGGGTATAAAAATCTGGTTCAATCGCATAGATCCAAGAGTCGCTCTTCTCTGCGTCATCCAGTTCGGATGCGTAGCTAGGCACGTTGCTTTCCGGATCACTCGGTCTCTGACCCAGGCAAGATAATAATCTGCGCATCAGTTATTCATCCAATGGATGTTCCGTTACAAACAAACAAACAGAAAACAAAATTGTTATTTATGCAACGTCATACTAACTCAAGCATCGATCCTCGAAAGTCAGCTCTTCGGTAGGCACGAATCGAGCGCGAACTTTGGTCCTCCGAGTGCCCCGAGTCGCACTCGGTTCGTGAGTGTAAATAGCCTCGGTACCGTTCACTTCCGGTTCGCCGTTGTAAAGAACCAACTTGTCGCCCCCCCGAAGATCCGGCAAGCTCCAATGAATGACGATCTCCCTCATCATTTTCCAGGTCATAATCGGCGACACAAGGATCCCGAGTCGCGCATCCCAGTTTTCTGCGAATTTGTCCAAACGAATTCTCTTTTTTTCCCCTTCTCTTCGTCGCTTCGATTTACGATGGATTTACCATTAGAGCTCCCACCGCGGTCGCGCTCCTCGTTCGTCGATAACGGCGATCCTCGAACGCACGTGTAGAACGCGACACACACGAGAATAAATATCCTCTCGCAAATCATCGTCACCGGTGTGCCTCGCGCTGTTCGATTATTGTTTTCGATGATTCGGAGAGAAAAAGAAAAAAAAGCGTAACTCGACGAGTCCCGCGCACACAATGTATTGACCGGATGTGAAGCGTGCAGCCGCGAGCGCAACTGCCCGCCAGGACTCTGCTCACTCGGAGAGTCACGCGAACTATTAATTATTCGTGACGTACATTTAACTACCGAGTCACTCCGGGAATGGTACACTTGCGTAACCGTGAGGCCATGCGGCGTACGGTGTTGTGGCGTTATGCTGTCGCGATTTGCTCGAGCGAACGCGCGTGATTTTATCCGTGCGCCTGGAGCGCAGCATTAACGCTTTTTCCAAAAATGCCGGCTTGCGTTCGAGAGAGACACATTATACACGTGCGCGCGTGTGCGTGTGTGTATATCATATGTGTGTATGTATAACGACGTACGAGCTGAGAATATCGCGATAGCCTTTGGCCCCACACTGGGTAACTGGTAGAAAACACCTCGACGATTCCGTCTAATTTTTCTCCCGGCGTGAGTCCAATTTTTAATGTATTACAGTGAAATCGATTACCGGTTATACGCGAGATCGCGCTTTCCCGCGGTATTTGACGCCGGTCGTCGCTGCGGGAACAAACGACAATTTGCACCGTCGACTCGGACAGCGCGAGGCATAGGATCGATTGCGTGATGCGCTGTACAAATATTACCCTTGCATACAGTGCGGTGTTTACGGTGCGGCAGGATCTTTTTTTTTTATAATAGTTTCGTCGATAGGTATTATATTTGTTGTCCAATTACGCTCCGTCGATAACGCTGGAGAACGCGCGTGGCTGGCCGGCGCATATCCGGTGACCTTGGACCGCTCCGCACTGTATCCGGCAAATATCGAGACTCCGTTCGGAGGAGGGGAGACCGAGGCAAAATGGGACAGTGGGGCAAAAATCAATTTTCTTATCATTTTTGGATGCCCCGTTTTGTCCTAACGATACATCCTGATTTACAAGCCCGTTTTGCCCCACTTACCGACACCGTCACCATCCACATTGAATTGCGGTTTGTCCCATTATCCCGTTTTGCCCCCCTGTCCCATTTTGCCCCGCTCTCCCTTAGCTCGAGCGTAGCGAAAGTTCTCTGAAAAATCATTGAATTCGATTTCCATCCCAAAGGTTGTAAAACGAATTTTAGGACTTTTCAAGGACACAAAAATTATCGATGTTGAATGGAGCGAATAAAACGTTTTGTGTGAGATTACGGACAATTTTTGAAAAAATCATCCGTCTTCTTTTTTTATGTCACAGATCATATCTACACAGTAAAAATTTTTTTTTTATTTATGAACAGTATTGGAAGATTTTTTACATAAACCGTTTCGGAAATTTCAAACACATGTGCGTTGCAATGTTACAGTAAAATTTGTATTTTTCATGAAAATGTTTGTAAAATTCAAGCAAAAGATTTGTAATTTTAATATTTGATTTTACAAGCAAAGTACATTAATGTTTAATTAATATGAGTAATGTCAGCAAATTTCAAGTTACAGTACATTAAATTTACAATTTATTTTTACAGTGTAGGTTGAATGGAAGTTGGCTTCGACCGATGTCATTTTGGGAACCGAAGAATCGAACGAAAACGTGTTAAACAAAACCTTAGCACTTGTTGGTACGAAAAAAAAAACCGATCTAGACCTGGCCCGATGAATGTTTAACCCAGTGAGTATGTTTCTGCTCCATTCGAACATGCATACGATATAAAAATGCAATAACATATATAATGTTTTACACAGGCGGGAAAATGCTTTTTTTAAAGATTTATAGCGTAACAATTTGAAGACTGCTAAAAAAATTAAGTAAAAACGAAAGAAGGAACAAAAAATAATTAAGCATCTGCAAATTCATTTAAGAATTTTTAATGACTTTAGGGATTTCAATGACCAACTAGACACTGTGTTACCGATGGTATTTCAATTCTGTTAGACGAGTTTTCAGCACGCTAGCTTTGCCGGATCGAATCTAGGATATACACGTGGCTGACCTACGGCGCGCTCGACAATAACGCGAGGCGTCGTCGGTGCATAGTTCCGGTGGATTTTGTCGAGTTTTCCTTCACCTGAAACTAAGAGGGACGATGACGGGGCTGACATTCACAGAGACGGCTTTTGGGGCTTTTATAACTTCCTTTATTACAAAACTGAAAAAAAAACGAAAAAAAAAATTCTGTGAGAGTAACAAACTTTTGGCTTATGTGACTAGTTGTAATACTCAGCGGCAATACTAAATTAGTGTAATGTATACGTTTTGTATGGGTGTGAAAAAGATAAAAGAGAGTAAAAGGATTGTCGTAAGAGTGAAAAAAAAAACAAAAAATTCATCAAAATTCGGACGAGTTGCGGTCAAAGAGTTTCATAGTAAAGACAGGGTAACTTTAACTTGCGTGAGCAAAACAAAAAAAAATACTACTAAGAGTCGTAGATGAAGCAATAAACGTCGTTCCAAGACGATTCTCTCCGTCTCTTTTTCAATCCCACACAAGGTATGTAATAATTTAACTTACGGGTTAAAGGTACATAAATATTACACTAGTTTACAATTAATCTTTCATAGTCTCTGTCTTGGAAGACACGGTATGGCAGGATTTTTTTATTTTTTAAATTTATTTCTTTTATTAGGAATAACCATTTTATCTCGCGCAGGTCTCACAGTGTACAAGTCCAAATTATTGAACTGTCCGTGCTCTATTAAATGAACGAGAATGTGTAGACGAACGATTTTGTATTGCTGCCGAGACGAGAGTTCGCACTTCAAAAGTGCGCTAAAAATTTTAAGAAAATTTAATTTAATTTAAATAAAAAAAAAATAATCATTTGTGTCGTTCACTTGATTACGAGAGTGGACGAAACACGCCGATAACCACGACAAGGACTTGTCGCTCGATTGCGTTTTACAGACTAACACCCTTAATAAGGATACTTCAGTGGGGGACGCGTGAATTAATAACACGTTCAAATTTCGTCTTGAATTTTTAGCTTAACTTAAACCTTCTTATTGCTCTATTTGTTCGAGAGAAGAGAAGTGCTTATTTACACGATAGGACACGATAGGTTTTTTATGTGTATAATATATTCATAAAAGACATTATCTTTTATCCTAAAAGATATTATCTCTTATGAGTGTGTATGTGGATTTGTGTGTAAGTGTGTGTATGCGTTTGAAATGTATAGTGTTTTTTACCGAATTTCGTTTAGATTATGATTAATTAATTATTACTGTCGCCTATCGACTAACGAATTCCAAAATGTCTTGCTCGAAGCATATAGTCAGGCGCGCGTATAGTCAGTCGGTGATATGTTATGGCAGGTCGTCGAGGATGACCCGTTTAATAAGAAAAGAAAAAATAAAACAAAAGGTATTTTTAAAAAATTCTAGTATTCCAGCGTTTCGGGAATGAAACCGGAGCTCGACTTTCCGAAACCGGATCAATTGACTTATTTTTTAGTTTTATTTTTTTATTTGGGATGTCGCCCTGATGCAGTGAGGTGAATTGGATATTGTGACGTTTGCCCATTAAAGCTCGCACATAGTTTCAAGCTTCCATCGAATACGTGCCTTGCGTTTGAAATTCCGTTGTGGGAGAATTTTTCGCGGTCACCGCTTTGGCAAATATTTATTTCGTCGACGGGCCACCGTCGCACAGTACAACGAATACAGAGCGTAGTATCATAAAAAAAGCCATTTTGCCAGAGTACACGCTATACGAAAACATAACGACCCAACGTTAATTCCAAGTTCAACGAATAATTTAACTACATATAAATTTAATAAGACGATAATTACATCATTTTTGTTGTTGCTTTTTCGGGTACAATGTTAGCCTGTCAATGGCAAACGATGTACCTCGGTGCAAATCTTTACGTGGGAATTTTTTTCGGATAAACGTTAATAATTCGTATAAAAGTAACTCGACTTCCTGCCTTAAGGCACTAAGCGGCCGCGTTTAAATTTAAACTATTTACGTAAACGTATCATTTTCTTAGCGTTACTCTTGACTCTGAATACAATATATTATATTATGGTACGCTACGCTGATGTATATGACACATTCTATCCCGTCTCGAACGGTCAAACACTCGAGCCCTTCCAAGAAAAGCGTGATTTCACCACCATTCATAATTATTTCAGATATTTTTTTTTAATTTCCGAATTTTTGTATCGATTTTTTTTTCTATGAAAAATAGACTAAAATATTTTTTTTCGGCTAATACGCCATGTTTGATTTTGCAAAAAATAATTAGAGAATATACCCTCATGTATCTACAATAAGCAATTTTTTTCATGGTTCGAACGCTCGTTTTCTAAAAATAAACCACAAATTCTGAAAACAATAACAAGCATTTCTTTTAAATAATTATGAATTGTGGTGAAATTACGATTGTTTTGGAAGTGGTCGAGTTTCTGACCGTTCGAGACGGGATGGTATGTCCCATATACTTATTTTGTATATATATATTTATACATTTTTTTTGTTTTTTCATCAATTATTTTACAAGTGTCTGTTTTATTTTACGAGCTCACCGCGACGGCCGTTACTCGAACAACCTGTCCATCATTCTTTTTTTTGCTTCTGCATTGGAAGTATCGATTACAACGAACGTGTTCTATTTTTTTTCTTTCTCCCCCCCTTACTGTTTGCCGTGCACGAGTCATGCTACGTGTGGTGACGACTGTTTGCGTTGGTCATTCGATAAAAAATGACTAGACGCTGTACAGTACGTTGTACGGAAAACACATTGAGACAGTGACGTTTACGTGACGTAGTAGTACAGTAAAAGCCTTTCCTTTTTGGTTTGTGTGTGTATGTGTGTGCATATATATATATATACAAATTTGATGAGAAGGAAAAGAGCATACCCCACATCGTTTAACATTTTCAATTTCGTGGAGGACGCTCTTCTGTTTCTCAATAATTGATATATATGTAGGGAAGAGCGGGTCAAAACGAATCATTTTTACCAATTTTTTGTGAGACATAAAAACAAAAAGTCTCATCTCAAATGGATACAAACAGGTCTATTTTACCCCGTTCTCCCCCACACATACACACATCTATATACATATATATATCCACATTAATTGTTTAGATTGTTTAGAAGCGAACACTTGCGGAGAATTAAATACAATAACAAGATTTTTTTTAATTGCTCTCTTCGCCACTCCATTAAATCTTCCAACTTCTATAGACACGAGCGAAAGTAGAAGAATCCGAAACGGCTTACTCGGCGCGTGAGATTAGCTTTATATGCATTCTTTTTTGTCGTCTTCATCTTTTGAACGCAGAAACGCGACACCGTTCGCTAGGAGGGCAAAAATTCCGAATAAAGCGAAACATGAGAATACTCTGGAGAGAGGGAACGCGTCGTAAGTGCTTTATAATCACGCGAGCGCATGGGTATAATTATCCGATGTTTTTTTTCCTTCAGTAATACGAATACACGATTAATAGGACGATTCGGACGAGCGGTATATTTTCCAATGAAATTCCGATAAACACGATTTTTCTTAGGCCAATTGTTCATTCGCGGACGATTAATGACCTTTACACACCTGTACGCAATTATCGCGGAGATGGGATGATTTAGTTTTTTCGGTCCCTCACTCGACGGTCCGCGACGGTTACTTGATTCGCGGGCAAGCGCCGCTTTGCGCTGTACAGATGCGTTGGAAACTCGCGTGTAAGATGTCCCCAGACGGAAAGAAATTTACCTACGTAATTAATATCGGAGTGATTATCTATGGGTGAAGGAGATGTGAAAAACTAGTTGCTTGTTTTCTTTTTTTTTATCCCTTTGCTATTTTTTATATCGTTATTGAGAGTGACTGTACTATACGTAAATCTATGTATTGCATTGTTTGAGTCTACATTCGGCCAGTTCGAGAGGCTTACGGTTTATTTCATTAACGCTAAGAAGGTTTGTGGCCTTGTGCAAGAAACGCACGTATAAGAAGGAACTTTGGTGCAACAAAAAAAAAACAAAAAATGAATAATAATAAACATAATAATAATAATAATAATAATAATAATAATCATGACGATGATGATGATGATGATAATAATAGTAATAATAGTATTAATAATATTAATAATAATAATCGAACGTAGAAGAAGCGGTAGGTGGTTCGATCTTTGTTACCCTCGCGAATAGAACGAAAACGAAAAATTCGCTCTGAAGAGCCTGAGCCGGGATTTCGTTAGGATAGAACGATAAATATTCACTGTCCAGGAATGAGAAATTCATGGAAATCGCGCTTTACGGAAGGATCCCTCATTCAGCCGTGCTCGATGTGGAAAAAACAATAATAATAGTAACGGAACATATGGCGAGCTGGGGTGAACATTCTCGCGACTACGGTTATTCACCATACTTGTGAAATTCATTTGAAGTAAAAAAAAAAAGAAAGAAAACGAAAAAGAGAACCGACAGTACTCCTACCATGTACATACATATAATCAGCTACTTAAAAATCTAAACAATCGTTGGCCTCCCCCGTAAAGACACCAACGACATACGTATACTTGAACACTGTACATGTAATAATAAAATATTAAAATATCGGTGCGTACTGTCCCGGCACCTCGGCCAGTCTTTCGAACGTTATTTATCAATTGATTCGCAATGAGATTTCGGTTTTTGATTGGAACGAGTTTAGCTTGGTCCGATCGCGCGAATCGCTACGTACAATCCGCTCGTTAACGCTTCCGTTCTTTGCGTCGGTTTCTTTTTTTCTTAATCTTTCATCCACGCGCTGCTACGTACTTTCAAGAGATAAATCACTCTCGGTCATATACGTTGCCCTGAGAAACTATTTGTACATTTTTCGGCTCCGTGCTAACTTCCTAATCTAATTTGTTCTTTTTTTCCGTTCCGTCAACACGAAGACACCATGGATATCGAGTTTTCTCATCGATCGAGGGGCACATCCTCCATCGTCGTCAGATTGCCAAAGTGCTGAAAACCATTCTTGAATATCCTACCTCTGCTGGTGCCAGCTTTGGTCTGATCGAGGAGCGTGACGTTGTCCTCGAATTCGCGAACCCATCTAGCAGTCTCGTTACCCCAGTGGAAACGTATAGGCGCCGCGTGATGATAGACCTTCTTCAGCCCCAAATTACGTATCTCGACGCCCTCCTCCGAATGATAAAACGACATGTCGCAAAAGTCCTGGCTAATGAAAGGTTCAAGCTCGGCGACGAGCTCCATGAAGGTCGGCCTGTCGCTGGGTCGCCACTTGAAACACTTTTCTATTATCTTGAGTATTACTTCGGGACAATTGCGCGGTATGTTCAGGGTACCTTTGCGCAACACGTAATTTAGCACCTCCTCGTTCGAGAATCCCTGATAGGGTATCTCGGCGAGGGTCAGAATCTCGTAGAGCACCACGCCGAAGGACCACACGTCCGAGTCGGACGTGAAAACACCGTCGGAAAGATTCTCGGGAGCCATCCATCGAATCGGCAGGAGGCCCTTCTTACCGATCTTGTAGTAATCAGTCTCGTATATGTCTCGCGCCATCCCGAAGTCACCGATCTTGCAGACGAGATCCTTGGTGACCATGCAATTTCTCGCGGCGAGATCTCGATGGACGAATTTCTTCGACTCGAGGTAGGCCATACCGTCGGCAATCTCACAGGCCATTCTTATGATCCTCGAGACGTCCGGGACCCGGTGAGTGTCGCGTATCCTTCGCAGATAAGTCTTCAGATCGCCGTTCTCCATGAGCTCCATTATGACGTAAGGCGGTGAACCCTCGGAGACCACACCGAGCAGCCGAATAATGTGGAAGGTCGAGAAGTTCTTCATCACCGATGCCTCGTTTAGAAATTCGTTCTTCTCCCGGTCACCGGAATTCTCAGCGATCGTCTTGACCGCGACCTGAGTCGCGCCGTCGAGGATCCCTCGATAAACCATCCCGAAGTTACCGAGGCCGAGCTCCTCGAGTAGTTCGATATTTTCACGGGACACCTCCCAACTGTCGACGATGTACTTCGTCTCGATGTAGTCCGGATTTACGCTGGCGATGAGTCTCTCCTGTTGCTTCTTCTTCAGATGATTTTTGTATACTATGTAAGAGACGACGAGGGCGGCGACGAGAAAGCCAAAAGTCAGCAGTACAGCGAGAAGGACCGTATTGTCCGTCTTCATACCGATGCTGAAGTTAACCGTCTCGGAGAAAGCGCCGACGCCCGCGAGCGACATCGAGCGTACTCTCACGCTGTATCTTCCGGGACTCAAGTTTCTTATGTAATGGCTGCCCCGTTTTTGCCGGGAGAGAGACTGGGGCACGCACTCGGTGCTCTTCTTCGCGTCCTTGACGATGAGATTCGTGTACTCGATCGTGTGAGCGACGGTGAGGCTGTTAGGATCTGTCGCGAGATCCCAACTTATCTTGACGATCGTGTCGTTCGACACGCGGACGTTGACATTCCGGACATCGTCGGCGCTCGGTCGTTTCTTAGTTCTCGTGGAGGTGTATTGAATCGACGAGCACATCTGCGTGCCGTTATCGAGCTTGTGACCGCACGCCGCCACGGATATCGTGTACAGCGAGTAGTGACGAAGTTTCTTCAACAGATAAGAAGTGCTGTTCATACTGACGTTGAAGACGAACGAATAGTAGGTGTCGTTCCACAATCGCGTCCTCCTATCGTCGATAACCTCGATGCGGGCGTCGCTGAAAGCTAAATCCTTGATCGAGGCTCTCGGCGACGAGAGATTGTCGGAGATTCCGTAAAAAGCTGGCTCCGCCAAGTTGTACTTGTGGGAGTAACAATAATTTTGCCTTCCCACCGAGATATCGCTGATGGTCATGTTCTCGTTGCAGAATATCTCGAATTTTTTTGGTGCCGCTGGTTCCGCAGGGGCTTCCTTCCGGCAGCAGTCCTTGTTGTCCTTGCTCTTGTCCGTCAGCTCTGTAATCTCCGTTATCGCTGGCATGTCAGTTATCGGGGACAACTCCGTTACTCCGGTAACTTCATCGTTCACCGTTTCGCTCACGAGTCCGTGTTTACAGTAATTGCGCGCCGAGAGCAATTTTTCCTCGTCCAATCTTATGAATCCCGAGAGTATGTAGTAGCCTATGGGACCGTTCGGGTGTTCCGGTGGTCCCCACTTGACGACTATCTCTGTGTCGCTCGCGGGGAACGATATTACGTCCGTCGGCACCGAGGGAACGTCGCTTCGTGTTCGAAAATAAATTATCCTCGACTGCCCGGTGAGACTGGTGAGGGAGTTTCTCGTTCGGGCCAAGAGGGTCTTGACGTAGACAGCGTACCTCGTGTAAGGCTTCAGATCCAGCAGCACTCGGTTTATCGTCGGTTCAGGCGAATCCGTTAACTCGACGTCGATTATCTGCCACGTATTGTTGCCGCAAGCGTTGCCCTCGAAGCTCACGATATCCTTCTCGGTCTCGAGATAGTGCAGCAGGTAACTCAGCAAACGTTGACCGTGCACTGGTTTGTACATGTCCCACTCGAGATTGGCGTAATTCGAGCCAAGATTCGTGACACTGACGTTTATGTTGTCGATGTCGCAGGCGACTTTTTCACCGTTCGACTCGGACTGAACCTCGACGTCGGTGAAATTCGTTATGCCGACCATCTTTCCCAGCTGGACGATCTTCGAGACGCACAACTTTGGATTGTAGTGAAAGAACAGACGACCGGTCAGTATCTCGATCTGTTGACCCTCGGGAAATAGATCCGAGAGATTCGGATTGTCTAGAACAACGAGACTGGCGTTGTTTATGTCGAATTTCTCGCCTCTTATCACCCGAAGACTCTTGAAAAATCCGAGATTCGTTATAGGAAACGAGTGTGTGACTTTCAAATACTCGGTGATTTCTTCTATCATACCAAAGGCTTCGGTCAACTCGTTAACGATATTAGGATTTCCGTTGCGGATCTGAAACTCCAGGGCTCCCTTTATCACCTGAGTTCCACGATAAACTTGAGCGTCCGAGATGTGACGGATCGTCGCGCCCCGACCGATCTTCCGGCAGCGTCCCTCGCAGAGTCGACACGTTGTTATCTGTGAAATATCAGGACTCGTAAAAAATTATCGAAAAAAAAATGGCGTGGAAGTTAGCAACGTTGCTGCAACGAATTCGTTGGCACCTGTCAAAGTATTAAAATCGTTGTCGATAGGGCCCATTTTCCGTACACTTAACC